>OMKI01046982.1:0-14793 GCA_900302315.1 Phycis blennoides
TACAAAGAGTACATTTGTCATAAAAAGGTACAACATTTCATTGCAGCTATCTAATTTCTAAATCTAAAATCTAAAGTCTAAAATCTAGCTATCTAAATCTAATTTGTGAATTTGTTTTTTGGGGGGGAGTTTACAGTGGCGTGCGCAGACAGGGCCGAGTATTTAAAGAACAACACGTCTCACTGGCAGCTCATGTGGGGTATCGAATATTCAACAGACTCCACCGGCGATCTGACACAGGGAACTAAAAAACGAGACCAACTGCGTGAGTTCACTTCCTGAGGTGACGTTTCTTTAAGATTCATGATTCATGACTACTTGACGTAGATTCTTCGTCTGCGACGGCCCTACTGTTGACTCAGCAAGTGGCCACACTTCCCTCGGCCACAAATGGGAGTGTGTGCAAGCGAGCCAATCGTGTAACCACAACAACAAAAATGTTATCAAACTCTGTCGTCATCCGCCAACTGCTGCTTTTGCTTACGCAGCGGTTGCCATGACCAAACCTGTGGTTTGAACCCCATCAGAGGAGGCACAGCGGCTGGTGGGACTCTCTGTCGGAGCGTCTGGAGCCCGGGTGGTAGAACAGGTCTGGCAAAACTAGAAGTTTGTTTGGTGGATCACCAGCTCCTACCTGCCCCCCCCCTGGTGCAGGCTCCGTTTGCACGTTCTATGTTTGTTGATTGTAGATTTTATTGTCTATAAACGGACCACGTCCAATTCCAGTGTCTTATCTTATCATAACAGCAATAAAGAAACACACACACACACACACACACAGACACACACACACACGGACGCACGCACACACGGACACACGGACGCACGCACGCACAGACACACAGACACACACACACACGCACACGCACAGGCACACGCGCACACACACCCCTGTGACATCAGTCTGGAAATAATAATAAGTACCATCTTATCTGACCTTGTGCCGAGTATGCGACAAATGAATGTAGTACTTGAAGCGGATGATGTGGTGACCGTGGACTCACTGGATCTCTATGAGGGGGTGTTTGATGGACATGTTGGCCAGACCGGTGCGGGGCGGGGGCGGCTTGCTGGCGGCCTCCTCTCCCACCAGGCCCGGCGGGCTCTTCACCATGGGCAGGAAGTCCTCTGGCCAACAGGAAACAGAAACGGTTCATTACTATTCACTCATTAAGATGTTATCCAGAGACGCTTTTATCCAAAGCGGTTCACAGTACCTTTTCAGATACGTGCAATTATTTATTTTTTTTACCGCCAGGCGTGAGGCTGGTCGGCTTTTTCCGAGCCATTTCCAAATCTATACCCTTGTGACATCACAAGTGGGAGTGTCCAACCCGATGTACGCTCGATCAACTATTGCGACTGATTTATCATACATCTGGTCAGACACTCCCAGTCGAGAATACTCTTGAAATGACTCACCAGCCTCACACATGGTGGTAAAATTATGCCCTTTTCAGGAGAAGATAGGGGTTAGACATCTTGCACAATGGATGCCGACAGTGCCTAGAGACAGACACGGCGGGATCGAACCGTGAACCTTTCTGCTGGGACACTCACGCTCCAACCACTAGACTTTCCTCGCCTACATCAACCCAAAGACCATTTAGATCTTTACATCCGGGATCATCTCTTTTCATGTTTTCAACAATTGCTGAGCTCAGACATGAGCTGACGTTATGAGAAGCCAGCCCCTGTTCCACAACAGCTTTCTTGCTGGTTGGACGAGCTTAGCAGCATCTCCGCAGGGTTAAGGAAAGCTATCCAATGCTCCGCGCCTCATGTTCCCGGCGAACTGGAGAAGCAAGAACATGGACTAGAAATCCCTTCTAACAGCAGAGTTGTCTACTCTAGACCTTTATGTCCTGAACATGAAACAAGTCTCGACGTGCAGAAAATACTCAGCCAGAGTCACTGTGCTGTCATTTGTAGATGTATATGGCTTAGTGAACACTGCGCCCTCTTTCCTCTGTTGAGCGATGCGTTATCAATGCCAAGAGACCCGCCGGTTCCAATCTGTTCAACACCCGTAACAAAAAAACGGTTTATTTCCTCACGGGATTACAATTCAAGCAATTCACCACTACAGGGGCGGCAGTGGCTCGGTGGGTAGAGCTGGTGGACAGAGCGGGTCGTCCACTAACCGTAGGGTCGGCGGTTCGACCCCCGCGATCCTCACTGCATGTCGAAGTGTCCTTGAGCAAGACACTGAACCCCTACTTGCTCCCCGGGCGCTGAACATAGCAGCCCACTGCTCCTATGTACCATAGGATGGGTCAAAATGCAGAGAACAAATTTCGTTCCCATATCTGAGAATGACAAATAAAGACTGAAAGGTCCTCTTCTAAAAATAGCTTAAACCCTGTTAATCCCTAAACCCTGGGACTTCCCCTCCAGCAAACTCTCCGTTTCAGACCCTTGTTGCGTGTTCATCAATCTTGGGCGTACAGCGCAGGGTTAACTCACTGTGAGGGTTAGCTCACCGTGAGGGTTAGCTCATTGTGTAACTGTGTGGGTTAGCTCACTGTGAGGGTTAACTCACTGTGAGGGTTAGCTCACAGTGCAGCAGTAACCAGCGGTCGTGTCACCAACGGTCCTGTATGTCACAGCCACCTGCAGTCTGACCTCCGTCTAATATTAAACCAGCGCACACTTCCTGCGTCCTCCTTGAACAACTTCCTGCCGCGGCCACCCGGGCCTAAACATCCAGCGGTTGAATAAAGGAGACTCGTGGGGGTGGATGGGGGATGGTGGATGTTGGGGGGGGGTGTAGGTTGGGTGGAGGAGGGTGGTGGGGTCCACCACCCACATACCCCGTGAGGGGAAACAACAGCAGCTGCACCAGACCGAACCGGTTCCCGTTCCTTCCTCCTCTCTTCTCGTCGGCCCGCTGGGTCTCTGCATGTTTGCGCTTGGATCAGACGCCTTCGCTCGGACCAGCAATTACACCGCCTGGTAATCTGTTTCAGAGCCGCTTAAACCCCCCAGTACACTCGGCCTCGGGTCAGGTGCCACACACACCGCCTTCTGGGAAACCCAACGCCAGCCCGGGTGAATAAGTCAGTTCTATGAATAGAACCGAATATTCAAATCACAGAGTGTATTGCTCATGTGAGCTCGTGTGAGCCGAAACTCAACATGTGAGCATGAACTCATTACAGCATTACAGCAAGATAACGCTCATGAATCATTCAATATTATCAGTATATTATAACATATTACAATACATATTTTCATGATTAGTTATTAAGTGGTCTGCACAATGGCACAGATGTCAATATCGCAAACATTTCTTTGTGGAGGTAAAACGGAGGAGAGTTTCTGTTTCGAACACCTGCCTCATGGTGCCAGGACAGAGGTTAGCATGGTTGGTGTTTGTATTCTGATGCTAACTCTCACAGACTCTCGGCCCACTGTAGATGCCGGCTGTAGCATTAGCCAGCAAGACCACCACTGGGTGTTAATGCTAAACACCAGCTAATGCTTAATTGGTGTTAATGCTAAAATGACAGACTTGTATTTTGGACTTTGCCAGCCTCAGAGTCTCCATAGAGGCGGCCGGCACGCAGCGCTGCAGAAGAGTGACCTTTTCCTTCCTGTCCTTTTCCCGGCCCACTCCCATCATTACTGCTAATGACTGGGAAGAACCGCACGGTCCACGGGTCTTCATCAACAGCCGGGCTAAGATAAGAGGAGGGCTGTGTTTCTACCTAGCCTCTGGAAACACCACACTTTAAAGATCCAATCCAAACAAGCCTTGATGTTAGGAAATGCAATCATAATCAGTATTCAGATTCCCTCTTACAATTTGAGTCACTTAGCTGAAAACCAAAGCAACTTGCAGTTAATTATTTTTAGATGTATAGGCCTACGTGTCATTAAGGGGCAGGTAGGGATTAATCTTGCACAAAGATGCCTGCAGGTAGACTACATAAACTTGGGTTCAAACAGAAACTACCGACTAGACCAGTCGTTCCCAACCATTAATTGAAGGTGTACCACTAAATTGTCTTCAAGACCTTTAACAACAAGCCATGATACTATATTTACTGAACAATATTTATTATCAGTTATCTATATTATTTTAAAATTTTAGCAAATGTGTATTTGGAGAATGAATTCCCCCTTACCACCTGCAGTACATATCTACGACACATTTACCACCTGCAGAAACACATTTACAAGGTGAATCTGGATTAAATATATGGTATCAAGTGTCATTAAGATCCCCATGCATGCATCACAAGTGTTTCTCATGAAGTAACTTTCTAAGTTTCTCTGAATGCAACGATTAAATATATTATTAACTATATTATTTAAACATTCCAGGGTTTCTAAAACCTGAAACCAAACCGGTTCCTTCTGGATGTACCTTTAATATTTGTTTCCAATTCCGGGTCGACTGTATCCCGCTAGCATTACAGTTTCCATGTTGACAATTGTAAATGTAAACTAAATATTTGCAATTCCCAAAGCAGGTCACTTCCCAGTTTTGGTGAACCATTCACTGCGAACCCATTCATTTGATGACAACATGCCGCATGCCTTACCCACAAAAAATGTACGACACTACTGTTTAATGAACTAAACACCAGGCTGTTTGGTCCGACTGCTTCACAGTTTGTCCGACCGACTTTGAAACAGCCGGGCCCTCGATCTCCTCCGACAGCTGTTATCAGCGGTTCGAGTGGCGTGTCTGTTCTTGTTAATTGTAGTGTATTGCGGTCACGAGCCGCAGAGTAAGGACACATCGTGGTGCGCACCCAGTCACCACAGACAACTCCCATGAGTCAGGGAAAAGCTTTCTCGATATCCATGAGCTGTAATGGGAGTAGGATGTACCAACGTTCCTTAAAAGACACCCGAATTACAGTAAATATACAGAATGAGCTAACCCCAGACAACATGGTAGCCCTACAGGATCACACAGAATCAATTATAATGCATAACATTAAATTGAATAACACTAGGTAAGAGGATATTTTATACTTAAATATTGTTATAAAATTGTCTCAGATTAGTTCGAATACAGTAGTTAGTTAGATTATCAGAGTAGCTTCAATTTGTGCAGAATTAAACCCCTGGCTAGTTCAGATACAATATTTACCAGTGAAAGGGGATGGAAACAAACACGACAGTTCCTGCCACCTCTGACAGCTGGGCGTGTGGCGCTTCGCCTCACAGCATTACGACAGCAACACTGTGATCAAGTTGTCAAACGTAAGCTACTGCCTGTTCGCAGACAGCAAGTGAGTAAGAGACTTAGTCATCACCGCCAAACCCCTGCACTGTTAACCATTTCCGAGAGGGATTTCCCCACTCTCCATAGGAGTACTTCCACTGGCTAGCCCACCAACACCCACCGTCCCTTTTCCTCCCTAACCAACTTCCTGTAATCCACCCTTGGCTGCACGGCATACAGGAAGTGGTTCTGCTCGTGTATAAACACGCAGTGATCTCCATCTCTTACATGTAATTGTGGCTCTCAAAACACAAAAGGTAGATATGTTAATCACAGAGGCAGTAGTTACATCTCAAGGGCGAATAAATAAACTGATACCCTTATCATACCCTTGGAACACACGGGTTTGGAGAGTCTATATTGCAGTTCACACTGCTGACTCAAACATCTGTCCCCCTATTTGGACTTCGAATTAACTTTAGGCAACATTGCCTTGACCATCCTTGAGAAAGACGATAGCCTAACCCATGGCTGCCCTGCATCTGCCCTGCCGTCGGAGTCCAAGATTGTAAATGTCACCTATTTGGATCATGCAACATAGAATGTAACACGCCACTAGCTGCAGCCTGGTGGTAGCATGACTAGCTTGATGGTAGCCAGAGGTGTAGCACTTAGCGGTCATACTGTACATTGCTAGGGCTAGCTTTGTGGTGGCTGAGTGTAGCTTGGCGGTGTTTTTCTGGGTGTAACCTGGCAATAAGACTATGATGTCTTGTCACTGTGGTGGGTCGAGTGGAACGCCCTCACTTCAAACGTCCCATGCTGCTCTTACCCGGACAGCCGGCTCTCAAGTTGTTGTTGTTGTTGGTGGTGGGCTCTAGAGGGGCCGTTTGGGACACGGCCCCACCGGACAGAAGTTCCCGGTACTGCCACCTCCTCATCTGTAGCTGCTGGAGCCAGTACATCATGGTCTCCTGGTTAACTGCCTGGAGAGGGGGAGAGAGGAGGAGAGAGGAGGGGAGAGAGGAGAGAATGAGAACAGAGGAGAGGAATAAATAGGAGCAGAGAGCTAAAGTACAATACAGTAGAGTCACAATATTTCTTTCAGAGGAGGGGAATTCCCTCTTCCTTCTTTTTACAGCTTGTACCAGCTAGTTGACAACAATCACTAAGAGCAGCTTGAAGTTTTAAGGTGCTAATCAGCTAAAGAGCAGTGTACTGTAATGTGACATTGATTCATTAATGTCACATTACATTTACATTTGGCAGACGCTTTTATCCAAAGCGACTTACAAAGAGTACATTTGTCAGAAGAAGGTGAAACATTTCATTGCTGCTAATACAGTAAGAAAGTCACCAGAACAAGTTTCAAGCATTTCAATTGCTAGGTTAACCATTGTCACATTACATTAAGATGCCTAATGCATGAAGTTCTCTATAAAATGCCCATCAAAGGTGACCAGAAGGCAAATCATTCATTTGAAAGCTTGGTCTCACCATAATTCACTTTTCAAAAATTATAATTTCAAAAAGCTAAAAACCAAAAACCAAAGGTTGATGATAACAACAAAATGACCATCAAAATGTACTACACAGACACAAACTGCATATTCTTCATACAACACCATGTCAAAGGTGATTCAGCGGCTTGGTTCTTCATAGCAAAAATAAAACAATACATGGAGGCTATTTGTGATCGCCACACCAGGATGTTGTGTCGGTTGGGAACGAGCACAATGAGACTGGGTTCGGGCCCGGGCTGTTTGTCTCTCAGACTACAGCGCTGTACCCAGCTGTGGCAGCCCTTAATAGGGAAGCAGAGCTTTTGACCTGTGACACGACGGATATGGGAACAACCGCATAGACCTCCACAGGGTTATGTATAGCCCGATTTGAACCCCCGTTTGCCCCGGGTGACCGGGCTGATTTCTCAGAGTTGGCACGTGGTCTCTTGTCGCGCTCGGGGTTCGGGGTTACAACGTGTAGCCTTCGCCGTCCAACCCTGCTGAGCGGGATTCTGTGGTCTGGGATGGCGAGCGACAGCGTGACGGTCTGAACAGGCGTGCACGTCTGCGACTGTAATTGCTGTTAAAATGTGTGCCGGCCGGGCTTTATACAGCCGGCTAGGATTGTAAAAGTCTGCTGGAGTGTTCCAAGGTATGAAAGGTATTTTCCAGGTTTTCTTTTGCTTTCACTTTGCTTAGCGCTCAATGATGTAACCTGGCACACACGTACACACGCGCACACACACACACACACAGACAACCCCACCCCCACCCCCAAACACACACACACACACCCACTTCACACACACACACGTGCATGCACGTCACCGCACACCGCTAAAAACACACGCACACCCGCGCCACACGCACACCCTACCTTGAGTATGTACGTGCGTTCGGGGGTCTGTATGTGGAAGGAGCCGTCCTCTCCCTTCAGGGGGAAGGTGAAGGTGGCGCTGCCCAGGTCCACCCGCCCCAGCGGGGTCACGTCCTGCGACGTGCGGTAGTAGAACAGCTGGCTCTTCTTCTCCTCGTACATGAACCACCGCCGCTTCCAGGCCCTCAGGGGCCCGCCCCGCTTGTCCAGGTAGCCGCAGAGCTTGGGTCCCCGGGCCGCCGTCCGGGGGGGCGCGCATGGCCCGCCGTCCAGGGGTCCACCGCAGAGCTCCTCCACCGCCACAGGGGGAGCCAGGGTCGCTTGGGCGGGGGGCAGGGGGTGGTTCCGGTTCTCCGGGGAGGGCACTCGGGCTGGGCTCGGAGGCTCCGGGTGACAGGGGGAAGGGGGCGGAGGCGGTCGGGTGGGTTCCCCCTCCTCTGGGAAAACCCGCTTGTTGGTGTCTTCGGGAGTGGAGGCGCCAGCGGGAGTGTCCTGAGGTGGGGGGGGGTCTGCGGTGCCGTCGGAGGGGCACGCTGGAGGTGGAGGTGGAGGTGGAGGAGGAGGAGGAGGAGGAGGAAGACAAGCAGGAGGAGGAGGTGGTATCGTCTTCAAAGGAGGCCAGGGGCGTTGGGATCGGATCAGCACCTCCAACTCCTCCTTCCTCCTCATTCACTGGTGGGAGCCCATCCTCCTCCTTGTGAACAGGAAGTGACTGAGAAGAGGCCTCGATGGGACTTCCTGTTCCCTCCATCTCCACACTGAGAGAGAGAGAGAGAGAGAGAGAGAGAGAGAGAGAGAGAGAGAGAGAGAGAGAGAGAGAGAGAGAGAGAGAGAGTCAAAGGGAGGGAGGGAGAGAGAGGGAGAGAGGGAGAGAGAGAGGGAGGAGGGGGTCGAAGGGGGGAGGGAGGGAGGGAGGGAGAGAGGGAGGGTGCATACTATAAGAGATACTATGTTTAACTGTGAACATGAAGGGAATATGGAAGTGTTAGTTTCACAATGGGAGCAGAGTGATCGGCCATGCTGTACTTCCCAGCTGTGTCCAAACATATGATTAATTTATATAATTAGCATTATTAATAAAAATAAGGGTATCATATCGAAATGTTTATTCCGGTCACTCAAACGCCTTGGCAGTTTAGAGAAAAAAGGTTTCGTGTTGTTGATGCCGAATCACGTCATTATAACACACGCCATGTTATAAGCATTGACAATTATTTTGGATATCATATGTCAACTCCAAAGTGCATGCTACTTCGAAAAGAAGTCGAGTTGTTTTTATAGTGTTACAAAAAGTACCCAACAATGACATCCATTTAACCAACACTATCAACACTTTCTTGACTCGGATCCTACTCCTTCGATTATGTTGTTTACCGCAAAAAAAGTGAGCCTTGATCCCAAAACCACGAACATCCTACCTCCCAACTTTTATCCATGTACCGACTGATGTATGTATGGACTTCATGTTCAATGCACATCTCACATATTCAACGTGAAAACAGCTTCTTTAAGGTTGTTAGTTGTTGATAGATCAGTACAGAAGCAGTAGGCGAAGGGCGCGACCGTCCCCTACCTGACGGGATCACAGCGCAGGTAAAGCAAACCGACAGCCACCGCCAGATGTTTCTCTCTCCACTGGTTTACATGCGCGTTATACTGAGACAACTAACACCAAAAGAGAGTCCAACTGAGAGTCCAACTGAGTCCAGCCTCAATCCAGCCTCATGAAAAATGAGGCCATGATAAAACCCAATGTTATCCAGTGACAGCTTCCACGCCCCTGACACGCTTGGCACCTTATGTTTCCTTCCTGCGTTGTGGACTGGAGGGTCGGCTGTAGTGAGTAGTGAGTGCAGTGTAGTGAGTGTACATCGCCGCCCCGAGCCGCCAGGGGGCGCCACCGCCACGGCCCGTCAGGGTGCGCCACCACCCCGGGCCGCCAGGGGGCGCCACCGCCACGGGCTGCGTCCCAATACGACGCAGTTCAAAGTTCGTGGCTTGACAGAGCTGGATGCCACATGTGTGTGTGTTGATGGTTGGTGTGTTGTTATGCTGTAGCATGGACACACTGGGTGGGCATTGAGGTGTTCTATCGGTCTGAGTGACAACACAGGTTAATACAAGGTTAGTGTGGTTGTTGGGTGATGTCGCTATCATGGCCGTGTGTTACAGATCTGGCCTGAAACGTATCTGTTTGTATCCTTTACAGAGTCGAGAGACGTGTCATCGACGTGTGTTGCTTTGAAGGCAAAATGCGGAATTTAAAGTTATTGAAGAGCCTGTGCAGTACGGAGCTGTCCCCCCGCGCCGGTGGTCCTCTGTGTGCTGCTGTCCGCTCAGACACAGACTCGCTGCTGCTCGCATCCGAGTGGTCCATCACTGAGTTTGACCCGAGGACTGGTCAGGTATAGTCCTGTCTGCTGGGCAGAGCCACCTATGTTTGTACTTCTACGTTTCTAACGAGGAATAACGCCACAGACTAATGCCCAGAAAGGAAGCCTTTGGTTTACTGTTTTAGTATGACAGATAAACTGAGTAGCATTTTTTTGCGATTCAATCGAAGTCAAAGCGTATCTTCTGTTTTTAACAACTTGATTATCAAACATTTTTCCACGCTTTGTTTCCTTATGTTATGCCCATTTGTCACATGTTGCACTCCTAACTGTTCCTGGAAGCAGGAGTCCCTCGAGATTCTCAAAGTTTCTTCCCCTTTGGAGTTTTCCCCCAACCTTGTCCTTTTAGAGGGGTTAGGGTGCTGTATAATGAGGAGTTATGGGGATAACCCTAGGACTAACCCTAACAAATTAAAACGACTTGACTAGAAGTTTAACCTATCTTCAGTTGTGGACTACAGACTATTTACAGTGTTTGTTGTTCCCTCCTCGTCTCGGTCAGGTGGTGAATGATGTCTCTCTAACCAAGGAGGGCTACATGCCCGACGATGGCAGCGGGACTCTGGTGGGGATACAGGAGCTGGCCGAGCTAGAGTCTGTGTGTGTTGCCACGGCCACCGGAGATGTCATCCTCTACAACCTGACCACCAACGAGGTCAGCGGGAAATGAGTGTGCACTAGTTGTTCACTCCTAAGACGATATAAGATGGAGCTGTTGAGGACATTTATGTTGTGAGAGTATAACTCTTCTTTTTAAAGCAGCAAAGTAGTGTAGTTAACTTCATGCATCTGAATGAGAGGGCACACACTCACAACACAGCCGCCGGTGGCTTGCCTGAGCACTCTCTGAAGCTGCTCTTCACAGGCTGGTCTTTCATAGCACGTATGACGTCACTCAAATCCTTTCATGCGTCCTCCACCTGTGCTAATTCAGACACTGGTAAGCATGTTTCTCTGAGTGCATCTACTTTGTCCATTGTTTGAAACCACACCAATAGATCAAAAGGCACCAAGTTATACCACAAAAAGATATCTAAATCCTACGTTTGTTTGGGTTGGTTCATTTCGTTTAGTGCTGGATGGATACCTGGATGACCCATCTTTTACTTGGCTGTGTGCATGAACAGGCTCTAATGTGTGTGTTTCTCCCCAGGTGGAGTGTGTTGGCAGTGTGGAGAGCGGTCTAACAGCCATGAGTTGGAGTCCAGACGAGGAACTGGTCGCGCTCACCACTGGTTGGTCCAAACGCTCCTCTACTTCGACATCTGGTCGGACCCTGACTCGTGTGATGTGACTATAGAGTCGATTTTCAAATGCTAATCAACATTCCACCTATTATTACTTTATTGCTCCCCAAGGAGACATTTCTGGGGTCTCAGCAATATATTAATTTATTTCTGAGTTGTTTATTATGCAGATTTGTATTTGTTATTACAAAGCATCCCAAGACGTCCATGGCATTTGTGCTTCAACGTGAATACAGAATCTTAGCCTCTCTGTTGCAAGTGAAGACGAATCCCTCCAGGTGTGTGAGTGAGCAGTCTGTCATGCCTGTGTGCATCGTTACCTCATGCAGGCCAGGAGACTGTCATCATGATGACTAAGGACTTTGAGCCAATCACAGAGGTCGGCATCCACCAGGATGACTTTGGTGAAGGTAGGTGGAAAAAAAAAAAGAACAAAACAAATCCATCCGGTTGATGGAAAACCGCTGATGTAGCCATTGTTTTAATAGCTGTTTTAGATCTGATCTGGGTAGTTTATTACTGTCATAATGTATATTAAACCGAGCAATGGAAGTCAACCTGATTGATTGTATTATTGATTATATTCCATAACATGTGCATGTAGGTCTTACGCATTAGAGGTGTGTGTGTGTGTGTGTGTGCGTGCGTGCGTGCGTGCGTGCGTGCGTGCTATAACGTGGGTGTTTTCCTGGGGCGTAGGGAAGTTCATCACTGTGGGTTGGGGTAAGAAGGAGACCCAGTTCCACGGTTCTGAGGGGAAAGAAGCAGCCCAGAAGAAGATGGCGGTGTGTACCCCGTCCTCTACTTGATTATGAAGCGCTGAATTCTTTTCTATGTTCGGATGACCTATTAGTGAGGGGAAAGACATGTGTCATAGGGCCGCAGGTGGGGATCCAACCCAGGACGCAATAAGTCATTGCCTACATGCTTGAGGCTCTAGCTTGGCCAGCCACCCTGAATGTTTATTGTTATTCCATTTTTTTTTTTAACCAAGAAGGCCCATCGAGATACAATACCTCTTCTTCAACAACCTCTTGGCCCAGACGGCAGCATTCATCACCTAACAATTGTCATCACATTGTCATCACATAACAATCGTCATCACATAACATCACATTACATTGTCTCCTCCAGGAGGTGCAGCCGGCGGTGTCCTGGGACGACCGCAGGCCCCGGGTGTCGTGGCGGGGCGACGGCCAGCTGTTTGCCGTTAGCGCCGTGTGTCCCCGGACCGGGGCGAGGCGGGTCCGGGTGTGGAGCAGAGAGGGGGTCCTGCAGGCCACCAGCGAGACCCTCAACGGGCTGGAGCAGGCCCTCTGCTGGAGGTGGGCTCCAGCCTCTGTTCTCTATCCCAGTGGTTCTCAACTGGTTCTGGCTTCGGGACCCGCCGTCACCCCTTAATGATAAGCCGCGACCCAAATCAAGGAAGATGTTCCTTCTCAAATGTATTTAACATAGCACTTCAGTAACTGTACTATTAAACTATTCAGTCACTTATTCAGGCAATTAAAAAATGTATGGCACTCCGCTGCATAAAAAATCCTCTTCAAAATAAAAGCACAGGATTATTATTTTTTTGCCCGGACAAAGGCCCGCGACCCACTGAAAACGGGTTGAGAACCACTGCTCCATCCTATGGTCACTGATCAATGTTGTAGTGATTGCCATGGACAGACCGCCGAGTCGATTGTACGGCACGGTGACGGGGTGGTTGTACGGTGTGTTTCAGACCGTCGGGGAGTCTGATCGCGTGCACCCAGCGTCACCCCAACAAGCACAGCGTGGTGTTCATGGAGAAGAACGGCCTGCTGCACGGAGACTTCACCCTGCCCTGCGCCAGAGACCAGGCCAAGGTTTTCTCTTCTGTGGGCCCTTTGGCTCTCTAGTGTAGTTTGACTCACTCTGCTGAGTTTACAACACACTTTGTTGAGATATTGATGACGGTTATGATGATGAGCTCGCTAGGCTAACTACTCATCTCTGTGTGTGTGTGTGTGTGTGTGTGTGTGTGTGTGTGTGTGTGTGTGTGTGTGTGTGTGTGTGTGTGTGCGCGTGTGCGTGTGCGTGTGTTGCAGGTGAAGGAGCTGCTGTGGAACAGTGACTCTACGGTCCTGCTGGTGTGGATGGAGGACATGAACCCCGGACCGGACGGACACATCAGTACCCACCGTAAGACCCGCCCAAGATAGTGTAGGGGTTTGGGTCCCTGCAAGGACATGTCTGAATGATGGGTCGATAGAGACAGAGATACTGATGCAGATGCAGACACAGATACAGATACAGATACAGATATAGATATAGATATAGATGCAGATGCAGATAGTGATAGAGATACAGATACTGATACTGATACTGATACATATAGAGATGCAGATTAGAGTGCGGATCGGGCCGGACTTTTCTGTCCGAGCCCGGCCCGCGTCCGACAGAACAGTAACCGAACCTGACCCGAGTCCGACAGGCATTTTTGGAGCGCAACATGCACAGGTTAACGCACGGGTAAATAAAAAAATTAAAATAGCGCAGATGTGACTGAGCCCAACCCGAACCTGAGTATAATTTCAAAATATTTGTCCGAACCCGACCCGGCCCGGTTAGAGGTATCCATCCTCTAATGCAGATACAGATACAGATACAGGAGATGTCTCTATTGATCTCGGATTAAATTATTTGTTACAGTTGAGCAGCCCAAGCAACATAAAAAGAAACCTGAAAGTAAATACAATACATTAAACACAATTGGCAATGTAAACACAAAATACGGCATAAATAGACACCATTCTTATATATGACAAAAAGGCATCTATCCAACAGCCGAATGTAATAAAACGTGTGCGTATATAAAATATACCAGTATATTTTATATACATACAGTATATCAGTAACTAAACCCAAGTAAAGTGTCTCGGTTGAATCATGTCGCATGTAGCTCATCAGGTCATCTGGATGTGATAAATAGTGAAGTGACGGTTACATTGTTAAGTGGACAGTGCAGAGTGAGTTCAGAGTGACTCACTCACCTCCGCGGTGAGAGAGAGCCAAAGGGTTGGATGGCCACAGGAATGGAGGATTTCCTGTGGTGCTCCGAGGAGCCCCTGGCTGCCAAAAGTCTGTCACCGGGTGGGAGTCGCCGGCGGAGACAACAGCACATGGATCTGAATTCCCCGCGTGTCGCGTCGGGACGCTTCTGCTCGACGACCGCAACAGTAAATGATAAATCACGAGAGCGGCGTGCGCGCGAGAGAGAGAGAGAGTGAGAGAGAGAGAGAGAGAGACGGCGAGTCACCACGCTTTGGTTCCCATTCCCCCCTTGCAGTGCAGCTGTGGACGGTGGGGAACTACCACTGGTACATGAAGCAGAGCCTGCACTTTGGCCGGGACCCCTTGCGCGCCCCGGCCTGCGTGCTGTGGGACCCCCAGCGGCCCCTGAGGCTGCACGTGGTGACGCGTGGCTGGGCCAGCCTCACCTACGACTGGGGCTGGGCCACCGACCGCAGCGCCGGCCTGGACGCCGGCGACAACGCCAACGTGGCCGTGATCGACGGAGGTGAGAGCCAATGGGAGAGCGGACGGCCGAGACGCGTGTGCG
>OMKI01046993.1:0-19161 GCA_900302315.1 Phycis blennoides
CAGGATGCGAATTCTCTGGTGAGAGGCAGGTTGATATTGTCCATATGTATGTTGAAGTCCCCTAGTAGGATTTCGTTGGGTGAGAGAGTGGATAGATGAGTGAGCAGAGTAGTAAATTCGCTGAAAAAATCGCTGTGTGGCTTAGGGGGGCGGTAAATTGTAGCGATGATGGTTGGTGTGGGTCCAGGAAGCTTAAAAACAAGGCATTCAAAGGAGCTAAATGCAGGGACAGAGACGGGCAGGACTTTCCACTTCTCGCGGTGAATTACCGCGAGACCTCCTCCGCGGCCGTTGCCACGGGGACGGCAGATGTAAACAAAACCGGGAGGAGTGGAATCGTTAAGCGAAGAAAAGTCATTAGGCTGCTGCCAGGTTTCAGTTAAAAAGAGAAAGTCAAGCTTACGGTCAGTGAGGACATCTTGGATGAGATGTCCTTTGCTCGTGAGTGAGCGGATGTTAAGCAGACCAAAGTTGACAGCGGAGGAGTCATGCATGACGGTGGCATTAGCCGACCTAGCTAGGCTGGCTAATGCATGGTGGTTGACGGTGCGGCCGGAGTTGTTGAGAGAACGACGAGAAGTGGACCAGATGGAGTTGAGTGTACTGGAGTTGTTGCCGGGCTGGACATGTCTGCGGGACCCACGGTGGATGTAGCGCCGACGAGGGGGGAGGGCGATGTCCGGGTGATGTTGCAGCTCCGGTGGTGGGGGTTCCAGTACATTCCGGCGGATCCTGAGAAGGTCGGTGATGGAGTAGTGGAGTAGTCCTGCCACAGGATGATGGCAAAACGACAGGGATATCTAGGATAGGCTTCCCTAACAATTTGCATGTCTTCACTAGTACACTGAACTGCACTGACAATTTCACTGTCACTGCAACTGTTGTCGTCTACATCCTTCCTAGCATGTGGACCTGTACCAATCTCCTTAATAAAAACATAACAAATGTAGCTACTCTGTCAAATGCCACTTAGTGGACTCCATCATCCAAAGCATCTTACAGTATTAGAGCTCAAAATGCAGTCTAATCTGTTATAACTACAAAACTATTTTAAGACCATAATGACCTATTGGTCATTACGTTTGTGTTTTATGACAGTTTGTTAGTTCGTGTGAGCAACAAAATAATCAAAATCAAAATAATGTCAGTTCTAGAACTAAGGAACACAGACTCAGATGAAGGCTATCACTTTTAGTTTGTCATGTTATTTTCTATGTCTAGAAAGTTTTGATGAAGACATAAGGCATTAGCCAAGAACCATGCCAAGTCTCATATACATTTGAAGAGTCAACATGTTAGATTTTTGCATTGACCGAAGCTCTCTTGTCTAACCTTATAGGTGCTGAAACTAGGACCAGAAGGCTTACTGTCCATCGCCAGGCCAACGGTGATCTCTTTTTACTCATCTTTACTTGATTTTGCATTCAAAGATTGGCACAGGAAAGGCATCAAGCACTTCACAGATATTTTTATTGATAACAGCTTTGCATCTTTCGATCAACTTTCTTCAAAGTATAACCTACCAAATACCCACTTTTTCAGGTACCTGCAAATAAGGCACTTTCTCCATTCTCGGCTACCAAATTTCCCTGAGGCGCCGGATGCGTGTGTAACTGACACTCTCCTTAGTCTACGGCTGTCACACAAGGGTTTAATCTCTACCATTTACAACAAGGTGGCAGGTATAAAGCATGCCCCCCTCGACAAAATCAAAGCTACTTGGGAGCAGGATTTAAACCTTTCATTGTCGGACAATGTGTGGGAATCAATCTTCCAGCTGGTCAATTCAACATCTATCTGCGCTCATCACTGCCTGTTACAGTTTAAAGTCGTACACAGAGCCCATGTGTCCAAAGTCTCGCATATATCCACAAGTGGATCCCTGCTGTGACAAGTGCAAATAGATGAAGCCTCACTTAGCCATATGTTTTGGACGTGTCCTAGCCTGGAAAAATACTGGAGGGACGTTTTCCAAACCCTTTCCCAAATTCTTAATTTCGAATTGGAGCCCAGCCCCCTGGTTGTCCTTTTTGGTACTACTGGAGAGATGGATGTGCTCCTGACTCCAGTCAAACAGTGCACACTGTCCTTTGCCTCTCTTATAGCCAGACGGGCACTGTTACTAAGATGGAAGGAAGCTGCTCCAGGAATTCTCTGCTGAATTGCTCCAGGGATGAAGCTCCATATGATACTAAATTCCGGCTTGAAGATGGGGTGGATATGTGGTTGGGTGAAAATTGTAGAGATGTGTTTGTTCAATTGCTTTTCTTGTACCATCTATATGTATGTACTACACACATCTGTCAAAACTTAATAAAAATATTTGAAGAGAAAAAGTTCTAATGTATTAAAATAAAAATTGCACACAAAATGATTTATTCTTAAATGAATTTACACATATGAGAATCATGTTACAGATTTGCAAACTGATTCACAGATGTACACAGCTTTCAGGAATCTGAAGTACAACTACAATTATGTTTTTTCAGTATTTGACTACGCTGACTACACTTACAATACTTTAGAGTGAAATTAACCGTCATACATAGTAGTGTCCTTTTGAAACAATCAATACAGAACTTTTTTCTTGTGCAGCGATGATGTCGTCCCAAAGGTCTATAGGGCACTCCCCAGATGCCCTGGGTAAATGGTGGTAAACAAACCGTGCTTAACTCTGAGCAAACCTTCAGAAGTCAGAAAGATGTTTATTGCCAAGTAGGTTTGCACATACAAGGAATTTGTGGTGGTTGGTGTGTGACAGTAAACAATAAAGGGTAAAAGGATATTTAGCAGATTTTTTTGTCCAAAGCATCACACAATCAGTACATTTGTGGGGTTCAATATGTGGACAGTTGGAGGGGGATCAAAGGGACGGCCCGCTCTGTCCACTGAGCTACTGCCGCCCCACAATAAACAATAACAATAGACAATTACAGTAAACAATCAACAAGGTACAAGGTGGCGGGGGCCACCTTGCTTAATATAAAATAAAAAGTAAGGTTAAGGTAGCTAGTGTTTTAAAGTATTTTACAGTGTTTTAGAGTGCTTGGCTCATACCACAGACACATGTGGCATGGACTGTAGTTCATCAGACTGGGGATGATTAGACCTTGTTCTGGTGACTTTTTTACTGTATTGGCAGCAATTACATGTTTCACCTTCTTATGACAAATGTCTCTTTGTAAGTCGCTTTGGATAAAAGCGTCTGCTAAATGCCCTAAATGTAAATGTAAATGTAGACGTGATGTCCAGATGGCATTCCTTTCTATTTACAAATTGATAATTTTAGTAGACCTTAATACCCTGATTCATATAAAACTGCTCAGATGTCTCTACCTTACTGCCAAGTAATTCTGTGCCACCATGAATGGTGTGTTCCTGTAGGTCTATGACCCCCATGTATTTTCCGTGTGCCTTTAACATTATTGTTGCATTCACACTTAAAAAACCTTGTGTTTTGGTGTCAAAAAGTTGCAGTTGGAAGAAGGAAAACAAACATAAAGTTGTCCTATGTTTTTGCAAATCTATGCCAAACATTCCACTCTTTTCCAAATGCAGGTAAAGTGCATCTTAGTATACACTCCGATTTAGCGATTAGCGACACCTGCTGCGAGCTGCAGTTGGATGTGTGTGGATGTCTGGAGTGTTGTAGATAACTCTGGCTCTTGGTTAGAGACAATACGGTGGAAACTTAAAAGATAATTATTATTGTGCATAGGAATGCACAATCTAGATAACGCTTTTCGTCATATTATTCTTCTTCACACCAAATGTGCAATTAATGGAAACTAAATGACTGAACCTTGAGATTTCATTCAAACTGTATTCTAAACTATTATAAACTACTTCCACATGGCTGTGCTATATATTTTTCATTTTTGTAAACTTATACTTATACTTTTTGAGATATTTGCAATCAAAAATGCAAAAAACTCTCAGAGATAACATTAAGCCTAGCTTTCCAATTGTTACGTTTGACTCCGCTAATTGGCTTCCAGCTGTAAGCTGGGCGGCACAGCTCAGTGTATAGAGCGGGTTGTCCACTAACTGGAGGGTTAGTGGTTTGATAGCTACCTCAACTTTACTTTTTAAACAATACTAGGCCTGCCATCGTATTGATTGTTGTTTGTTATTGTCTATTGTTATTGTTATGTGTTGATTGTTTACTGTTGCACACCAACCACCAAGACAAATTCCTTGTAGGTGCAAACCTACTTGGAAATAAACATCTTTCTGAGTTCCGAGTTCTACTTATATATTGTTTAACTCTATGATTACGGGCATTCCTATGCACAAGTAATTCCTCACATGGAATTACAGTACATTTTCTAGTTTAGTTTGTTCTGGTAAAACAATGTAGTAAGAGAGTAACATAAGTGAATTCTCGAGAGTGAACACTGAACTTATTCTGCCAAAGTTTGAAGATTGGCCTAAATGGGAAGCCTCCTGATTGGCTCTTGTGGGCATACACTATCTGACTCATCCAATGGGTGTTAGTGGGGGAACTCCTTCCAGAGTTTCGGTTTATATGGATACTATCTTCTCATATGTGCAGTGATCACTATACCAGGCCTGGTATAGTATAGTATAGTATGGTATGGTATGTGTACGAAGTCGAGATTTCAAGGTGTGTGACCTATCAAACATCCTCTGGTTTCACCCAACCATGACTAAATAAGGTTATTCTGTTATTCTGTTCACATACAAAATCACTCATTATAACACTCATGCACAACAGCGGTACTCAAAAAGTATCACAATGTTGCTGTGGGCCATACATATGGGGATACAATGCCCCCCTACAACTTTCAACCCAAAATGTTATTTTTTTAATCTGTTAGTGTCTGATTTCCATCTGAAACAGGAGGTTAATTTACACTTTAACACACATTGATGAAACAAGATGTAGTTTTTTTTATATTAAAGGGTTTGTGTGTGGACGTGGTCTTTATACAGTGTATGTTTGAAAGGGGTGGAAGATAGTATTACAAGTTTTTATTTTGAACAACATGGGACTATACCATTAACCATAGGTTGAAAATGACAGGATATCGTTTTTTCAACCACAAATGCTTTAATCCAACAAGGGGCACATATTTCAGACAGGCTCCAATTGATGAGGTCAGGTGAGGTCACGTTTAACAATTTTGAATTTTGGTCACCAAGGTTACTGTTTGGTATTGCTACAATTGGTGAGGAGGATTTCAATCAAGCTTTCCATTACCATATAAGTGACATACCCACTCAATTCTGCAAGATTTCTTGGAAATGTTAACATTTTATTTCCTATTAAGATTTTTTATTGTCTCTTTATGATGATTTGTATTTTTCTTAGTTTAGCCTGTAACAAAGGTGTAAATGAAATATGCACATAATGGCTGCTTAAGAAGATACTATGCCATTATAATATGACACAAAATAAAAATATAAGTTTGTTTGTAAAGCTTTTTAAAAAGATGGCGATGATAGGGCATTACAAACAGTTGCAAAGTGTACCACACATATAATTTATCCTTTAAAGTTGGGTTTGCTGGAGTAAACTGAAACTTAAAATAATAAGTTGTGGTTCCTAACCAATAAAGATTGAAGATGTTATTGGGCTTCTTAAAGGGAAACATTAAATTATCCCTGATTTTATTGCTGGATCCTTGGTAGGCTATTCTTCTTCTGTGATCCGACAAAGTTTGTTTTTCTTGCAACATCTTGTGGAAAAGAAAAGAAATACAAACACATAATTTTCATCGTCGCACATTGCACAAAAGTATCATAATAATAGAATAAAATAATTAAACCTAACAAAAAAAGTAAAGTAAAGTATAAAGTAAAGTAAGATTAAAACAAAAAAAATTAACTCCCATTCGCTCTCGATCCTCATCGGTCCTAACAGCTCTCCCCTCACCTGACTCCTCACTCAAGCCTACCGACTCTACCATGGACACTCTTGTCTCTACATTGTCCTCTTCTCTGAACTCTCTCTTGCACCTGATCTCCTTCCTTTCTTTACCCATCATAATCAACACCTCTTTGACAAGTGGTTGTTTTCTGAACACATGTGATTTCCAAAACATTTAAGCATGCAGTCATTTCCCTACTCCCTGTGTATCTCCACCAGAACAATCTTCTCAACCCTCCCCAGTCTGGATTCAAGGCAGACCACTCCACTGAGACTGCCCTCCTTGCCATCAAAGAGAAACTTCACACTGCTAGCCTCTCCTCTCCTCCGTAATCATTCTGCTGGATCTTTCAGCAACCTTTGACACAGTGAACCACCAGATCCTCCTCTCCACCCTCCAAGGATTAGGATCTCAGGCTCTGCTTTCCCTGTTCACACCCTACCTAAAGGATTGTATTTTCAGGCTAAACTGGAAACAAGCTGTGTCTGAACCTTGTAGTCTCCCTTCTAGGGTCCCTCAGGGTTCTGTTCAGGGTCCTATCCTCTTCTCTGTACACCAAGTCACTTTGTTCTGTCTTTAACTCACATGACTTTTCCTACCACAGCTATGCTGTCTTTTTCACATTCTGAAACCCAGGTAATAGCCCAAATCTCTGCATGTCTGGCCGACATCTCTCAATGGCTGCTCATTCTGGACCAGACTGAGCTCTACCTTCCAAGGGGCATCGTGCATCCACAAACTCCATCAATATCGACAACTCTGTGGTGCCTGCGACTTGGACGGCAAGGAACCTGGGTGTAACACTGCTATCCTTCACTACCAACATTGCTGCGACCATCCACTCCTGCAGATGCATACTCTACAACATCAAGAGAATACACCCGTTCCTCACTCAAAAGATGATGCCGGTTTTGATCCAAGCTCTTGTCATCTCACCTTTAGACAATGCATCTTCTTTCTGGCTGATCTGCCTGCATGTGCCATTTGTTCATTGCAGTTCATCTAGAATGCAACAGTTCGGCTGGACTTTCATCTATCCATGTTCTCCCACACTACACCACTTCTGCACCCTGGCTACCAGTGGCTGCTCAAATCCGGACCAAATCACTGGTACTTGCCTACCGTTCTGCAAATGGCTCTGGCCCATCCTACAGCCAGGACATAGTCAAATCATAAACCCCAGCCCGTTTACTACGATGTATTACTGCCAAACGACTTGCTACTTCCTCACTATGAGGGGACACAAGCTGCCACTGAAGCTTCCCTCTTCAGCTTCAACAGCACAGCTGAAACCCTACAGATCTTCTGCCGCAGAATGAAAACTCATCAGTTCATACTGAATCTAGGCCCATGTAGAACATTTTAAAATACTTTCTCTATCTCTTCTCTGTTTCTATAATATACCACTAAAAGCAGTTCTATCATTGGATGAATTGCATGTTGCATGTTGCAATGCAAGATTCTTCCACATTTTTGGTTTTATCTTCCTTGTTGAATGCATTTAATAAATTTAATAAATATAATCTAATGTAAGAAAAAATGCAAAACACAAAGCCGGTATTTTATTGATGCCCAATATTGCCAAATTGTAATAATTGCTAAAGATAGCAGATGTACAGATTTGTTTCATCATTGTGGAGTGTGTGTGGATGATGAGCTGGTTTAAGCAGCCTCACCTGGCCCGAGTCTGACTGATTGGACTATGGGGCTAGGTGAGGCTGCACACCTGTTGCGCATTGAGTAATCAATGTGCACAGGGTAAACCTGCCATCACCACACACACTCAGGGAGATCTCCTTGAGGGCAGCATGAATAGCCATTTCATGTACCATTGTCCATCAACTTTTACAATAATTCTCCAATACAGCTTTTCAACATCCCCACCCTGTGTCCTGATAATGGAGGAGCCCAGTAAAGCCACCTAGGTGGAAAGTGGGGGCCACATAGGTGGCGTATAGCATTGGCACTGTAGCAGCCCAGGCCAAGCCGCACCTCTGCAAGCCAGCACAGAAGACCTGATGCTCCAGAAGTGAGATGGGGATAGGAACTTGTCACCCTGGTGGAGGATGGCCCTACTGGCAGCTGCTCCTCCCAGGAGCCACCACCGTGGCCTAGCTGTCAAATCTCTTTTGAGAGCACTCTTCAGACATATGTGTCAGGTCATGGAAACTAGGGACACAAGTCGTTTTGGGGCATTTTGAGTTATTCACAGATTCTGAAAGTGTAGTTTCTAAGCTTTCCATCAATGTGTAACACATGGAAATCTGATAATATTTGGAGAAGTTGTGGCCATTTGAAAGTAGGCACATCACTAAAGCTGAGAAAAAGCCTCCTAAAGATTTGCAGTTGTCACCTCTTTCTATTGGCACACCTGATTTCAAACACAAAATGTATGCTTTTAAAGAAACCAATACTGTTATCTGAAACATAGAGAGGCTTCTCTGTGATCTCAACTAAGAGATTCTCCAAAAAAACGAAAATCACCTGACCTGACACATATGTCTCCAACCTGAACATTCAGACACACTCGGACACCAGGCATGTTTTTCTGTGTTTCTATCTCCTTTGCCAATTCTTTCAAGACCCACAGCAATGGTTGAAAAGCATATTCAGGGACAATACAAGCACAACGTTGGTGAGTAAAAATGCAAGCATCAAGGAAGGGGAAGCAACACCCTTATGCCATCATATACTTAAAAAAATATGAACATGGAAGTAGGAAGTAGAAGCCTCACCTGGGGATCTCTTGCATGTCAGCGATGCTGTCTGGGAGAGGCTTTCCATAGCTCTCTGGGATTAGGAGACTGATCAGCGCCGCTACTACTGTGAAAGTACCTATCAGGATGTAGGGCAGGGCCACAGAGTAGCTCCCTGTGGCAAACCAAGAGAGGTAGGAAGGAAGTTAAGTGAAGTGAAATGTTATGGAACAAAAGGGGAAGGGGAAGCGTTCTTTCTTCTATTAAATACAGGAAGGGTGGGTGGTAATAATGTAATAAAGTAACTAGGATTAGGGTCAATTAATAAAGTACTTAGTACTTGTCTCATAATATTGGAGGATCCAGACAAATGACAATGGGGTGAATTCAACTCTAAAAACAACTGACTTAATTAAATAAAATGCTTAACAATACATTATCTTTCAGAAAGTGATACTAATAATGTTTAATGTTTAATATTTAAGATATGTTAAAATATAGTATAATAATTTGGTGAATAAATGATTATTAAGGGAATAGAGAAGAAGAGCCTTTAGTAAGTTTCATACTTAGGTAAATAAGGTATGGAGCAGAGATGCCTCCTATGCGGGATGCCATTGAACAGGCACCTATGGCTGTGGTCCTCAGGACAGTCGGGTAAAGTTCCGCAGTGTAGGCGAAGATGAGGGCAAAGGCCACTGTCACAGCAAATTTCCCTGTCATCTCCAATGCTATGGCCAGGAAGTTCATGTCTAATGACAGAGCATGCAATTTACATGCTTAGTGTAATTCACAACTTCAATATTCAGCAAAATCAACATGTTATACTAGATTATTGTTTGAGATAATTCAATTAGTTGTCATGGTCATACCTGATGGAATGAGCTGTATGAATAGAATCATCAGTCCTCCAAGGAAAAGAGTCATGGAGAGACAAAGTCTTCTAGGAAAGTAACGGAACAGCACCCATGATAGAGTGTAGGCCGGGAACTCAAGCACGGCTGACAGGAAGCAGTTGAAGAAGATATTGCCATTTAGGTTTGATGTGTTCAAAGACAGGACATAGTAGGTGATGGATAGGTCAGTCCTAAACATTGTGATGAGAAGGAAAGGTTGTTGGTAGGACCACATACAATTGCATGCACATTGACACAGGAAATACAAAATGAAAATGTAAATAAAGATAGGTTAGCATACACATAGAAAAGAAACAGATGTACAAGAAATGTAATCTAGGTTAGGTTGGAGGGGTTTAACAGTCCAGATTATTGGGGTACTTCAGGTGTCAATAATGACATGGTGACTTCATTGTATTCTTAGTTTTTTATAAAGTTTATGTAAACACCCAGTTTCAGCCTATTTCCATCCACAATTAATACAAAAATGGATAGCATCATGGGCACATTTGGGAACTACCCGTTCTACCGAATACAACAAGGAAGTGTTGTGAGTTGGTAATTAGCTAAGCTCACTCCTGGTCTGTCAGTACAATCAGTACAGTGCAAGCTTTGACATGCTAAGATTGTGAAAATGGCACAGATAACATTCACTCATACAAGTCTGTGGGTGTGTGCGTGTGTGTGTGTGTGTGTGTGTGTGTGTGTGTGTGTGTGTGTGTGTGTGTGTGTGTGTGCGTGTGCGTGTGTGTGCATATGTGCCTGTGGGTGTGTTGTGTCTGTGTGCAAGCATGATTTTGTTGAGTATGTTGTTGAGTGTCCCAGTACTGGGAGCCCCAGTGGGACAGCAGGAACTCACCACACAAGCCACAGTGTGACAGAGATCAAGCAGATGTTTCTGGAACGAACCAAATCCCAGATGTTAACTGTTGATTTTTTTGTGTGCTTTGAGCTGAACTGCTGTGTGAAAGCAAAGAGTAAAAGTCCCAATTAATGAAACAATACTCCAGCCAGTGCAGGGAGGGCTATGCATCTAGAAGTTTCTCTCTAGTTTAACATTTAACTGCAATGTTAATTAAAATGTATGTAATGTTCCTAAATGCAAATAATGAATATGCAGTAAATATCGTTGTTGAAATAAATGATAAATTATATTTATTGTCGGTTATGTGATGAGTGATTTAACACGATGACTCCATTATCAAAATCAGAGTAGCTGCATAGTCTTTGAATACACATCACAATGTTAAAATAAAAATATAATAAAATGACAATGCTGGATGACGGTGAAAGTCGAACGCCAGCCAATAGTCGAAATGTGCATCAAAGGTTTAAGAATTAAGATAACATCATACTCTGCACACCATAATCACACACAACACACAGAAACCCGATTCTAAAAGTAAGGACTCAGATATTGCCGTTCATTTCATATTGTGCTGTAATAACAATCCACTTGGAAAATAACTTTCTTCATCAGTGGAGGTTCCTCAGCAGTCTGTCTGCACTGTTGTCAGGATTTAGGGTTTTGCCACATTGAGCAACATCCCCTGAAAGACTAGCTACATATTCTCCAAACTCTCACCTCTAGACCATCAAGAATGACCAGTGGAGCTTGTACTTTATTCTTCTTGGCAGCTTGTCTTAAAATGTATTCCGCCTCTTCCACCCTTCCCTGAGAAAGCAGCCATCTTGGAGACTCAGGAATAAACCTGTGGCGAGGTATAACATTTTAGACAATTTCAATGCATTGTTCAGTCAATTAATAAAATCAATAAAGTGACAGTGGCAAACAAAAGCACATTAGCACCCACCACCAGAATGGCACATAAAGTACAGTTGGTGCATTGAGAGTGAGGATTAGCATCCTCCAGTCTCTGATATAGTATGCCATCAGAGGAATCACCATGTAGCCAACACAAAAGAATAAAGTGGAACCCATTGTGGAGAAGACTGTTCTCACAGTTGGGTTGAATAGCTCCGTCCCTTAAAACCAAAAAGAAAGAAAACAGAAGGCAGCTGTTATTACCATTGTTAATGAAGCTATATATTCTCTTTCTTATTGATTTGGTCTACCAGAGCCCATTGTTTGCTTGACTTTCAACCAACAAAAAAAATACAGTATTCGTTATATAATCTGACACAGAAAAAGACAATTATATTAGCATATTAGCATTTGTGATCACATTAACAAGGCAAAAAAACTAGATTAAATCTTAATCTTAAATCTTAATAGCTAATGAATCTGTTATTACAATTATAAAACATTTTCTGCCGATTGGTTGTATCGTGTAATGCTACTACTACATGCTGTATGTGTTATAAACACATGCAGGCATGGCATGACACATCCAGTCACCCACTTACTAGCATTAGCATCCTAGTAAGCGGGTGACTAGATGAGAAGAATTTATAGAATAGTTGAGAAAAGCAAAGGGGTGTTGACAATCATTACTAAACATATCAATCAGACGTTTGAGATGTGTTAATGAAAGTACCTATCACAAATGCAGACAAGTAATTTGAGACGGCTCCCATCCCAACTACAAAGTACAGGGCACAGAATATAGACCATGAAGAAGATAAGACCTGGCTTAATGAGAACACTGTCTGTATTGCGAGGGTAGAGAACATCACTATTTTCCTCCCAAACCTGCAAAACACAAGCAAAGCATCCAATGTTGAAGAAGAAAAAAAACATGTCAACCCAGTCCGATACATAGCCGATTTTGTCTGCAACCAAGTAATCATGTAAGGTGAGGACCAAGACCTCTGAGGAGGCAGCATTTAGTGTCTACAATCCTCATCTCTGGAACAGTCTGCGGTAGTAGGTAAGCAATCTTCTTTTCATTTTTCGTTAATTCCGCTATATTGGAAATAAAATTAGCTGTTTTCAACCCAGTGATAGCCATTGGTTCTATTTTTCCTGCCATCATTTAAAAGTTATAGAGTTTCTAGTTTCAAACAAAACCATAAACAAAATATCACAAAACCTAGACATGTGAGAATCTAGACATGTTGCTTACCCTTTCGAGACTAACAGAGAGGTGATATATTATAGAGGTGAGATATCCATGCAGGATGACCTTGTCTTGGTAACTAATTTGTTGTTCCTGTTGTGTTTCCATTGTTAAGCACTTTATACTTTGTTGTTTGGCACGAAATACAATTTGATTTGATTTGATGTTTATGTCACAGTCTGGAATCATGACTAGTAGGACCGTCATACTATATATGCTAATTACTGCAAAGTGGACATATTGTCAATGTATTCAATTTACTGGAGTAGCAGCTGTAGTAATGCACAGCTGACAATTGGCAGAGCAAAATGCATAATGATGGTATGATATGTGAATTAATTTTCTTAATTAAAATAAAAGAGCATTATTATTGCTATAACTATTGTTATTATTGCTATAGCATTATTATTTATACTACTATTATTATTATTTATTACAAATGCAGCTTAAACAACCACCTGTCGGAGATTGGTCCAGAAATGCATGAACCTGCTAAAACTCCGCAGAAGAAAATTGAAGAGGTCAGCGGCCCCTTCCATTTGTTGTCACAGACGAGGTCCCACTAGAAACATAAAAAATTGGTTATAACGTTTCACAGCGAAGGAAATTCTCCACAAATGTCCTGCAATAGGTTTTCACAATGAAGCAGCGGCAGGACATCCACCTTACACACACACACCTCCGACACAATAGTGGAAATATATGTGGTGTGGTCATATTCCCATCCGTCCAGACATGGCTCCTGCTGCACATGTGAAAGGTTCACGTCGAACCCTGGAAGCAACCCTCTCAACGAGAAACTCGTTACGGCATCCAGTTTGTATCTGGAACACTTGCTGAGAGATAATTCTCCGCTGTGTTCTTCCAAAGGAATGCTGTTGTTCATCCAGACTGTAGTGAGGTTGGCGTTTGCTGGGATGAGACAGTGATGGGAAGGTGTGTCCCCTATAAACACAATGGATAGCGCTACAAAGCCGTTGGGGATGAACGTAAAACCCAGCAGAAAGAAAATAGACTGCTGGAACGGTCCCCATTCTCCTAGAAATGCAACAACATCCTCATATGTAGCCATTTCTTTGCACGCTCCCACGATGTGTGTTTTTTCGGACACACTCTTTGGACCAAGGGGAGCTCGCTGGTTGCTTTATAGATGGGGCGGGACACGAAGATTGACGCAAGCCGAGTTACTATTTTCTGTAAAGATGGCCAAACGGGTCGAGAGAGAGAGAGAGAGAGAGAGAGAGAGAGAGAGAGAGAGAGAGAGAGAGAGAGAGAGAGAGAGAGAGAGAGAGTAGCCTGGGAGCTTGGCCCCCTCCCGTTCAGACAGCTTGGCCCAATCACAACCGTTCATCTAATATGGGGCGGGTTTGACAGATCCTAGGGTAAGACACAAATAAAACTGATGTAATGTTAAAATTACAATTAAAGTTAAAAGGGTTGATTAAACATCACACTGTTATATTAGAGTATCTATATTATACCAAATACTAAGGCTGAAACGTTTTGAATGCACAAGGAGAAATCCAAGCATGCACTACTTGAAAACCAAGTGTATCACACTTTAAAGGAAAACGCCACCGTTTTTCCCTACTGAACTATGCTCCTTCATGATCTTAGACCAGTTGATAAACACCTCTCTCGCCTGCGTGCGTGCACTCAATCGCTCCGGCGTGCATCGCTACTTTGGTAGCATGTAGCTTGGCCCATTATATTCTTTAGGATCCAAAGGGGGGTGAAGTTAGAAGCGACCAAGCACTTCCACGTGCTGCGCGCCGGAGCGATTGAGTGCACGCACGCAGGCGAGAGAGGTGTTTATCAACTGGTCTAAGATCATTAAGGAGCATAGTTCAGTAGGGAAAAACGGTGGCGTTTTCCTTTAAGTTCAAGAGGTCAGAGAATGTTGTATAAACGGGACATTGGCTACTCATTGCCATTTTGTTCAAAAATCTTTCTTTGACTCTTAGACTTTGTCTCTAACTCTAACAAAAATGTTTTCTAAAATACAATGGCCAAGTTTATTCCCTTATTCATTATTCCACTTTGTCAATGTGTAATAGGGTTGTCAGATGTGGTAGGTGAGGGTAGGCCGGTAGGTGTCATGAAACAAACATAGTATAGAACAGTATAGAAAGCGCAGGAACAGGAAATATAAAAGCTGTACAGAAACCCAGGAGAATGTAACATTGTTAACAGAGCCTTTCCATACAAGTGAATTAGAAACACTTGACAGACCTGGGAGAAAACTTAAAGGACACCAAAGCCTCTTTCCCACTGGACAAAAAACACACACCAACCTAGCTTTTGTCTTGAGTGTGAAAGGTTACCATTGGCAATCATTCCTGGGACAAATGAATAATGCAGTAGTCAGCAGTGATGGGATACACTTGGTCATTTGTCATAATATACAACCTTCTTCTGTGAATCTTAGAATCGTGTCCTGAAACATGATTGTCAACATTTTCGTGCTACACAGAATTAAATGTAAACAGTGGATTTTTAACGGAAGAGTTTCTCTGACTTTTTTTTTGCTGGACTGAACAACATTTAAACCAATGCATTTCAATTGGGAGACTATTTTGCTCAAAGTAACAGAATTTAATCTATTGAATGGGCTATTCAATTTAAGATGGGAGAGAAAAAGGAAATAGGGCCATGCCCTGAGATTGAAAATAAAGGTCTAATTATAATATTATAACTATGGAATTATATATTTATGTAATGCTAATATTATTATATAGCATGCATGATACAATGAGATGATCATAGATGTGGGCACCGAGTTTTTGGTTGTTGAGTGCAATGATCATGGCATGTATGACGTACCCCTACTGTTGACAAGCATCTTCCCCCATTTCGACGTGGTGGATGTCTTTTATATAATAGAGGACATTAAAGTATACTAGAATTATCGATTTGGAGGCCTTAGCCCTACAGGAAGTGATGCAATGAGTAGATGACTTAGGTGACATGGACACTTACAAGTGAGCTAGAGACCTGGGGGCTCTTTTATATGAAAGAGGTCCTCAAGGACATATGCGATAATCAACGTGGGGCTCTAGCCCTAAAGGAAGTGACTCACAAAGCCTCAGCAAATGCTCCATCTTGTGGCACCTCACTCAGTGGCTCGCTTGCAAGATTCTGAGCTACAATTCTTCCCAAACGTACACCCTATGGATCCAACATGCATATCTGACAAAAAATTGTTGTGAGCAAAATGCACATTCACTTTTTTAAATTAAGGTGCCAGGTGCCAGGTGCAGGGTGCTTTTGACCCCCAACTTGAAAAACCTGTCCATAGGCCAGCTGTGTTTACACATGGGCACCAATTTCCATCTCCATCCCACCCAAGATGGGGAATTGGAAACTGCCCGCTGTTTTATGCCCATGTACTCATGCCATGTACAGTTGAAGATCACGCCCTTTGACCCGCACTTTCGAGATGGCTAGAGGTGCCAAAATTCAAACACGTTACCCTGAGTCCTGGGAATGACATATCCAAGATTTGGATTTCTAGCTCTTGCAGAAAAAAAGTTTGCCCAAACAAGCTTTATCTTTTGACAGAGCCTAGATGTTCAGAATGTGGTGTGAAAGGCAATTTTGGAGATTTACAGGTCCTACCGCCCTGATACGTACTTATTCCAAGGCCTGACTAGGACCCACACAGTGAACCATGGCCCATGGACCCGGGTTTAGGGTCCCCCTTTTCACTGAGAGACCTGAGATTTTCATAACGATCCCAAGATGTCCCCGGTTGATAGGCCTAATGGCAAAGTTTCTATCTCCTGTCTATGCATTTAGGATCATTTACAGCAAAGGCTTGTGTTTCCAATGCATTTCAATATACTGTATATATAAGAGTATTTGATGATGTATTCTGAGCCTTTCCTGTAGGGCTAGAGCCCCCAAATTGATTATTTTAGTAGGTCTTAATACTTTGATTTATATAAAACGTCTCTCTCTTATTCATGAAGTCGTTCTAGACTCGAGTTAATGGTGTTTTTTAAATCTTTTTATGACCACTAAGGGAGGGATTGCATCACTTCCTGTTGGGCTGGAGCCTCCAACCATATCATCTTAGGAGAATGGAATGCCCTCATTAGAAAGTGGTCACTCGGAGTACAGCAGGCTCAATCCTATGAACCATGACGGGGGCCCTGGCTTTCACCTGTGGGCCGCAGTAACTTAGCCTTTGGGAACATACGCACACACACACACACACACACACACACACACACACACACACACACACACACACATAGAATTTAAGTGCATACTAGACTCACACTTAATAATGTGATTGATTATTGAGATTAGTCATAATTTATTATACATTCCACATTCGATCTTTAGAACTGGTTATCAACTCCTTATTCCTATGAATATGCTTTCCATGATTATTGCAGCAACAGAAATACTCAACATACACTGAGCATGAAGAATAATCTCTCACACATGAGGGGTCATTGCCTCGATGGTACTGTTCTGTCATAGAATATGTGTGTATTTCCTAGCCGGCAGAAAAAGAAAAAAAATTACAGCAGCTCAGCTGCCACATGTAACATTGTTATGGTAACGAGTGTGCTATGGTTTGGAGTAAAAGCCAGCTAAATAATGTATACTTTACATATAACTCACAAACTTGTAAGCAACGTGAAATTGCAAAAAGGAGGTGGTCATTGCGATGTGACATCACGATGTACATGCAATTGTAAGTGGTATTGATTAACTTTCATAACCTTGAGCACAAAGAAGCGTGTGACCGGGTTGTGTGAATATACAGCAACAAACAACAAACTGTGTTTTTACAATACATTTTGGTGCCTTTTTGTGCACTCTGGCACCTTATTTACATTCAAAGTACATGTTGTAATCATGAATGTGTACCTCAAAAACTTTTGTTTGCTTTTGAGATGAATTCTGATGTTGGTTGTTATTAGTAATTAGTATTAGTATTGAGAGGTATCAGATTACCTCGCAACTTTATAAATGTTCAACATCATTAAACATTTATTGACGTACATGTCCAGCCTTAAGAAAAACTGTAAAATGTATTGATGTTAACATTAGTTTGTTGAAATATTACATTTTTTTCTTTCACTCACACACATCATTTTTAGATACAGTTCATTCAGTGTTGCACTGTTCATCTTCTGCTGCTGTCTCTTCTCTCTCTTCATCATATGCTGCCGTCTCTCTTCTCTCTCAATCACTGCTGCTGTCTCTCCATCATCTGTTGCTGTCTGTCTCTTCTCTCCCTCCATCATCTGCTGCTGTCTCTCTCTTCTCTCTCCATCATCTGCTATTGTATCTCACTTCTCCCCCTCCATCATCTGCTGCTGTCTCTCTCTTCTGTCTAAGCTGAAATTACTTCAACAACCCCACATGATGTAATGTGCCAAACAATAGATTTGCAGTACAGTCCAAAAAGACATTTTAAGCTGTGGCCAATTTAGTGTTGTTTTCTTTTGCCGAGCTTGAAAACACAAAGCCCAACCTCATATTATTGTTTGACTGCAACACAACTGTTGAACTGTTGAAGTGATAGCGGTGTCTTTTCATTTGTAAATACATTCTTAGAAATGACTTTCTGTTTATTTAAATACATTTATAATGTATAATGTATAATATATATAATATAATATCATATATATACATATAATATAATATATAACTAAATACATGGCATAATGAAAAAAGATTATTATTGTATTCTGTGAAACCCCTAACACATACATTTTTTGGCAAGCTTCATATAAGCTTACATTTAAAACCATATTCAGGGCTATACCCAAACCCGGGGCTTAAGCCCCAACCACATTACCTGAAAGGCATAATGAAAAGCATACTTATCTTATTGAAGATATCACCTATTTTTGTGGGTGTAACGGGTGAGCGTAGGACCCAATTGCAGCACAAACCAGACGAGATTGAAAGTAATAAATAGTCTTTTATTTCTTTCCAAACGGATGATCACGGAGACTGGTGGAATCGGGAATCCGGGACCGGGGAGTAGGCGAACGGAGATCAGGAAGGGCGAGGCGGTGATCGAAGTCGGGGACAGGCAGGATCGGTAAACCGGGACAGGAGACAGGCGAACGGAGATCCGGAAGGACGAGATGGGAATCGGAGTCGGAGACAGGCAGGATCGGTAAACCGGGACAGGAGACAGGCGAATGGAGATCCGGAAGGATGAGACGGGGATCGGAGTCGGGGACAGGCAGGATCGGTAAACCGGGACAGGAGACAGGCGAATTGCTGGAGAGACTTGCATGTAGGAAACAGCTAATACAATCTGGCACCAGGTGAATAGTGGAGGGCTAATTTGTATCCTCCACTAATTACCTGATGCGGCACAGCCGTGAAGGCAGATGAATTGAGTAGTGGAGTGGGCGTGGCAGACAGACCGTGACAGAACCCCCCCTCAAGGGACGGCTCCTGACGTCCCAAAACTCCAACGCAGAGATGGGTGGGAGGAGGGGGCTCGGAGGATATTCCTCCGAGACGTTGCCATCTACCTGCATGTCCTCGTCTGAGGACGCCTCGTTCTCCTCCTCGTCACTTCCAGCTGGCTCAAGGAGCTGAGGGGCTGTAGACCTCCTACCTGGGTTCCTGGTTGATGCAGTGGTCCTGGACGGTTGGTCGGGGTGACGGTGAT
>OMKI01046996.1:3412-23344 GCA_900302315.1 Phycis blennoides
CTGGGCAGCATACAGTTCACTCCGAATGTCACTGTATGAGTTATATAAATAAATATAATATTTGAATTGTGTGTGTGTGCTTCTCCAGACTGGAGTAAGACGGCCACTAACAACACAAAGAAAGTGAGTTCAGAGAACCTGGGGAAGTCTCTGTCCTCCAGCTCCTTCAGCTCCACCACCGCCACCTGGACCTCCAAGGCCAAGGCTACGTTGTACCCCTTCAACAAGAGACACAGCAACACAGGCAACACACACACACACACACACACACACACCACCACACTCACACACTCATATGTGTTTTGAAACACGCTGCATGTACAGGGTGCAGATGTGTCTAGTGTTGATGCGCACCTCACTCTCATGATTACAACTGAGCATCCTTCCTTCTATCTCACGGTGTCTTTATGTATCTACCTCTGTTTGGTGTGTAGAGAGCTCTTCCATCCAATAGCAGGAGCGGAGGTCCACAAGAGGTAAAGCTGATTGGCCGATTGACTTCCTGCTTCCGACGCCATTTGATCTGGCCCTGTTTCCCCAAACACGTGTGGTCTCTCAGCCAACCGCGAATGAGATACAAACAGAAACAAAGATGATTCAACTTATCCGCAAAATTCACTTTGAAGTAGTGAAAAGTAGTTGGATTTCCGACTTTGGCGACTTGGGTGGCAAAGACTGTTTGGGAAAGCAAGTTATGATCCGAGTGATGTGATTGGCTGGTTGCTGTGATGTCACATACCACCGTGCTGCCAACCCTGGGTTCTCTGAGTGGGAGGAGTTACTCGTCCTCACATTGGTTTCATGAGTACGGCTCAAGCTGGCTCCGCCCATCCAGGCCACTCTGGGTTGCTAAGCACGATAACCACACCCCCACCAGACCGCACATACGCTTCCATCAAAGCTGAATATTTCATCCTTAACCTCTGACTTTTCTTTAATCTTCTTCACACAGAGCACAACATAACAGCCCTAATGCCTTGTTTACATGCAATTTGAATTAATAATAGAAACGGTAACAGCTGTGTGCTTATTGGGATTAACACGACTGGCAGGCACAAATGTGTGTTAGCAACAAGCTAACTGTGTGGCCGGTCATCGTGAATCAGTGTGAGACTTGATCCAAGTCCAGACACACGTCTTGGTTCTGATTGTAATCAAGAGTGGAAGCGTGTACCGCGACTTTCACCTGAGAAGAAAGGAAATGTTACACATTTGAAGCTTCAAACTTAATGCCTGGAAAATGTTTGCAGTGAACAATAACGTTGCCAGGCCAACGACCAATCAAAATAAAGCGCCATTAGAGGACAGACTTTCCATGGCCGGTCAGACTGGGATGATTTGTTTCTCAGTCACGCCTTCATGGGCCGCCTTGGTAAATCCATCTGTCTTTAGTGTCCGTGTGTGACCTGGGAAGAGGTTCACTGTTGACTGTTGTGCCCATCAAGGTTTCATCACTCAGTGTTGTTGTGTTATGATGACCAACACATTGTTTCCCCGGAAACAATGAAATAGCAAAATAAATTAGTCTATCTCACTTCCTTTAGCGCTTTTGCCCTCGCCGACGCTGTCCAGATGGGCTAGAAATTGTTTTAAATCACTTTAATATACAAATGAAAGTGGATGGCATTTTTTTGTCTGCAGAGTTGTAATTTCCTGGAGGAGCTAAACGGGGGCCTGTTTCCCAGGTGAGGGGCGGCGGAGGGAAGGCCAGAGACCTCATTCCCTCAGTACATGGACTGAGTTACACATTGCTTATTAGCGTGAGGATGCTCGGAAACCATGACTACACAACAACTATTTTTCCTTCTGCATTCCGCTTGCCCACCCAGGTAGAATGAACAGCGCAGCTCAAACGAGTTGTCACGGCTCCCCAACACCATCAGCCGGTTCCAACGCACAGCTAACCAAACAAACAAGGCTTTCAACCAGGGCATGTAGAGCACAGGTTGTACCTCAGCACGCCGACTAAAGCTTCTAAAACAACCAAGTAACCAGTTGTTATTATTTATATTATTGTTATTATTGTTATTATTATTATTATTAGTGTTATTATTATTAATATTATTATTATTATTGTTATTATAAGGGTTCAAAATCACCAAGATGGTTGCTTGGAACGTGTGATGTGACGTGAAGCCCCTCCTGTATGGCCATGAGGTGAATGTGTCGTCAACCACACAGGACCAAAGCACAAACCTTTGTCTGTTCCATCGCTTGACACCCAAACAGCACGCTTGAAGTTATTATTGTGAGCTTTTCTGCAGCGTGTCTCGCGGGACACTAGGCATCCTGGGAGAAGTCTGAATGCATGCTGTTTGATGCAGGGCCTCTTTGGGGTGGAAGCAGGTCATGTCAGAGGAGAGGGGAAATTAAAGACAGGAAAACTTTGTTTTCTTCTGTTATGTAATGTGTCTGTCAAATCTCAGGAAGTAACTTTAGGACGTTGGCTATTATGTAAAAAAAAAAATGGAATTGTAGGCAATTATTTAATTTGAGCCTTGAGCACGCCTCTCCTGCCGGGGAAGCGGCTACATAACAGCCCGGGGATACTGTTATATAGGAGTACCATCTCATATCTGCATCTGAAATGTAAGATCTGCATCTCATAAATTCATGCTCCACCCTCTCTATAGGCCCCTTTCATTTATTTATTTTGGAACCACAACCTGTATTTATATATATTTGTATAGTTGCCATATCAATCCTCACGTTACTTATTCAATCTTTTCTTTTTTACGCTAAATTAAGTTTCCCCAAGTAATGGTTTTGCAAGGCAGAGGTTGGAGGGTTTATGTTGGACAGATGAATGGGAATATGATAGCATTGACTGGCAGCAGCATGTGCAGAGGTTAATAAGGCTGCCATGCCTCAGAGCGTGACAGCACTGTGACAAATCATTTTTATTCTTGTTACTCAGTGTTGAAGGAGAAATGGCTCTGTTTGAATCCCAGTCGGTGCATATGAAATATTAGGCCTTGTTTGCATTACGATATAATACATGACTGCTTTTCATTTAGTCTTTTATAACTGTTGCTCTAATTTTGCTTTTATTTAATGTCTGCCTACCTTGCAGCTACTGGACTCCTGGAAATACATTTGATAATATACCATATCGTATACTATATCAATACACACACACATCAATTATTGCTCATTTTCACTACTTTAAACAATGTAATATTAAAAAGGCATTGTTAAATTTGATTTGTTAAATCAAATCCAATATTGGTTATAGGCCAGAAACCCTTAAAAGGGAATGACCAAATATCAATCAATTAATAATTATTATTATTGGGCAATAAGAGCGTTAGAGCTAACACTAGCTCTAACACCTAGCGTCTTGCCTCTCCCGCCGTCACGCTGCGGTGAAAATATCTGAAGTCAACACTTAGCAGCCAAGCACGCGATGTTCGGCGTGTCACTGTTGTCTTTGAGCAAACATGATCTTTGGATCAAGTGGAACATGAAATCCAACTGGGAATTATTTTTACACCTTTTCTTTGTTTCTGTTGGCTTGGCTCAGCCGGTCTGGTCTCTGTTTTGGGTGGGCCGGGGCGAGGTGCTGCGAGTGCCTGCAGAAAAAGGGTGACCAGAAAAAATGTCCCCGTTTTTAACAACAAGGATTTCAAAATATATGCTTAGATTTTGAAATGGCAAAGGTTCTGGCTTTATGATGATTGTTGATTGATAGTTGGTAATTAGTCTGTTGTCTGATCTGTGATGCGACTTTGCTACATGGGGGTCTTATTGATTTTATACCATAACCAGGCATGGCTGATCACTAACAATAGGCTATCAATACGATTGAGAACAATTCCTTATTTGACTAACCTATGTTGGCTTGTTTTTGGCTGGTTTACCAAAGCTAAAGCTAAAGCAAATCCTAGCAACTTATCGGGTTCAATATTTTACCACATTTGCTATGATGAGAATAGACAAAACATACATTTCTGCTATTTTTTTTATAATATATGGACCGTCAAACTACAAATATCTGCGTTTTTCATCTCATAAATCTGGTCACCTTACTGTGGAAGTCTGTGTGATAAGATCTCTTATCAATCTTCCTATTCTTGATTAAATATTCATGTTTAAATTTCCTCTACCCCGATGATATCACTGCAGTAAAAAATAGGCAAATTGTATTCTAGTCGTCGCAGTAGTATTAGTGTAGTAGTACTATGTGGGCCAAATACCGGGTCTGTGAAAAGTGTGCAATTTCAAATCTGTGGATTGTTTTTCATGTTTTTAAAATTACATACCAAAACGTAGAACAGTTTGCAAATCAATGGAAAAACAAGGAAACATTAAAAGGTAGTAGCCATAATATTTGCCTGAAAATAATTCAAAAACACTATCAGGCACATCTTGAACGCCCTAGTCGCTGTATTCCTGAAACCAATCCAAGCGGTCCAAACTCCTCGTACAGAAGACTGGAAATCACACCAGCGATGGAATATCTGGTGTCCATTAGCATAAAACTGTATTTTTCTTGGGCCGAAGTCCTCAAAATATTATCAATGCATTCCATTAAAGTAAAGAATATTTATCCTTATGATAACACCACAAGATGTGTTCTGTTTGAAATGTAGGCTTCCCAGAAGAAGGGGGCTTGTGGTTTTATGTTTGACAAGGCTTCATGTTGCTCCACCGTGTTTTGTACACAGAAGCAGTTGGGTTTTCCGAGTTGCGTTCTAGAAGATCCAGACACCACCTCGCCATCAAGCTCCAAACACACCCTTAGAAGATCTCACCTCGTTGTTATGTTTGTTTGGTTTCCATTGAAAGAAACAAGAAAAGGCAAACGCATTCCATGCCAAATCATGCACAAAGACACACAAAGACGCCTTGTACCTGATCTGGCATCGAGTGCCGGCTGCACACGTCTGCAAGTGTAGAGTGAGATGCTTTTGTGTGTGTTTGCATTTCTGCATGAGTGACTTCTGCGGTGTGTCATTTGAAAGACGCCATGTTTTCTGTTCGGCAAGATGTATTATGATGCCCTTGAAGTTACTTTATTATAAGTCTCCCGCCCCTCTCTCTTCTCTCACCCCCTCTTGCGGACCATCAGGTAAAGGTTTCTACAACCAGGCGAGCCCCAAATGTGCCTCCTCCTGCTCCTCATCCTCAGAGCCCGAGACGCCCTCCTCTTCGTCCTCCACCTCCATCCTGCCTGTCAGCCAGATGATAGACAAGGTCAAAGGTTACTGCTCCACCCGCTCAGACAACTTCTACAAGAACATCATTCTCTCTGACAGCTTCGGCAACAGCACCAAGTTCTGAAGCTTCTGGAGGACTCTCTCTCTCTCTCTCTCTCTCTCTCTCTCTCTCTCTCTCTCTCTCTCTCTCTCTCCCTCTCTCCTGCTACTCTCTTTGTGTCTCTCTCGTTCTCTGACCTTCTATAATCCTGTGTACCCATCCTGAGGCTCTCAGAAAGTGAAGCTCTTAACTGTTTTTTTGTTTTCTTTCAATCAACCGTTTTGTTGGCAGTATATTCACAAAGGTTCTGGAATGTCCAGCATCTCTGGCTTCCCATTGGCTGATACACCCTGCAAGCCATTTTGATATATTTGATATTTGCCATACTTTTTTTGCTGTTCTTTTTCCCCAAACAGTTTTCACTGTCAGACTCTGGCCCCGACAGTGTTTTGCAGTGTGACAATCAAAAGGGAGGGTTCTCCTCCTCAAATATTTTGACTTGAGTGAGTTGACTTTGAGTTTGACTGAGTTCACCAGAATCCAAGACAAAAAAACTAAAACTAAACATTAAGCATATAAAGTTATTTTTTATCCTGTCCCTTCAAATATTTATTCTTTCGGAAAGCGCTTATCTGTAGTTGCAGTGAATAGGGACAACATAATATCAACAACATAATATCTGCAGTCCTACTATGTTATAGCATAACTTCTGGGGGGAGATGGCACAGAGTCTGGGCGGGAAACCAGAAACGGCAAGGGGCGGAGTTACGCCTTATTTCCTGTTTCGAGAAATTCTATTGAACAAAAGTAATTTCTGGCAGTGGATGAAGCTTTCAGAAGAGGGGTTGCAGTGTTTTCCTACAGCCAATCAACACAGTGTTGATTTGCACCCTTTACAGACTTTTTACAGTTTACTGATACTGGCCAAATTTGTGTTCGCAAATTACACGCTTACATATCGCAGCCTCCAGCAACATGATTGGTCAATATGAAATGAAAGAAAGTGAAATGCCCCGTTCACCCAGATCGGCCCACGTCTGCCGTCAGACTTTAGATATAAATCTAAAGTCTGCTTTGTGAGACTATGGACAACGTAAAATCAAATATTACATGCTATTATTATTGTTATTATTATTATTATTATTATTATACATATGTTATTTATCAGTCAATTTACAAAAATGATTATATTTTATAATATTACATAAAATTAAGCGATGTGAACATATTGGTGAGGTAAAGGCATATTAAGCCACAGAAAACCTCGGAAGAGCTCAGCACACACTTTGGACTCATCTTCCTAATGTTGTCCATCCCATTCTCCCTGAAGCTTTGGGTCGGAACCCCTGTTGTGGTTTCACAGTAGGGCTCTAAAGGTGTGGGTAGTGATGCAGTACTGTATGTTGTCATGAATACTTCAGCTTTACCCTGCCTTCACCTTACTGGGCAATTTACTGAGGGACCTTCAGATTGTATTTTCCTGGTCTTCAGATATTAGCGAGGGCCATCAGATTTGCTGCAGTTTGACATTATTAACGTCTCTTACGTTTAAATGACTTGCATCATTGAATAACGCTATAGTAACCACCCACGCCGGTTCACAGCGCTAAACGTAACACAGAGACACACTATCTTTATACTTGAGCCTTATATATCAAGCACAATCTGTTGATGCAATCCTCCCCAGACTTTTAAGTGTCTTACAACACTTGTGATTTACAACACTATGATGGCCATAATGTTTCATAACATAATGTTCATTGATAAAGAATATGTTAAAGAATATGAGTATTCACGATCACATATGGTTATTCTTGGAATCCATAGTTGTAATCCGTTATCATCATTATTGGTGGCCTGACTGGGGCAGGGGGCTGTACAGGCAGTGCTTGTAAAAGAGTGGGAAAATAAATGACAAGAAACTTTCATTTTTTTCTCTTGATGGATAAGTACTTCGGTAATCACTCTCACTTTTCGTTCTGTTCCCTCTTTCTAAATACTGTGAGGTTTAACGTCAAAACTGGTCATGTGCAGAGCCACAACACAAGTGTAAATATCTTATTCTCAGTGCCTTCTTTCTTCACCTCACGTGGGCCTGGATGGTTGTTGCTGTTTTTTACATTCCCTGTTGGCCTTCAAATACGATCAACACAAATCACTGAGACATATTACATGCACACTGTTTTCAAAATGGTGAAACATTACCTAATCCCTATGAGCACAGAATTCAATGTATGTCTATATATTTTCTGATGATGTAAATCGGAAACAAACTTCGGACATTAGAGCAAGATGAGAGATGAGAAATAAACAAACCCACCATTTTGGGCACCAGGACAAACTCTAGAAATACTTCTTCTCACATGCTATGTGTTCTCTGGGCCTTGCTCGGTGTGGGATTGTTAAGAGGCCACAGCATCAGCGCAGAAAGCCCATGGGGATGAAACAGAAGAGAGCCTGCTCTTACATAAGCTTCACTGCATCAGGATGTCCGTTGAACATGTTCTAGAGTGTCCAGAAGCCTTCTTGCTTGATGAAAAAATGCAGAAAATGTTGGAGTTGTGTTCTCTTTATTTTAGACTCTATGAAGCAAAAGGTTTTTGGGATGTTTTCAGGTTATGCAGAGAGGGGATAATGAATTATCTTTATTATCTTTAACTATTAGTTAATAATCTGATAACTTTGGGTCCATAAGGTAAGTCATGAGTAAAAAATAAATAGAAAGGTAAAAATTCAGCAAATTCAGCAAAGGCTTTTTAGTAAAGAAGAAAGGAAAGGTCACGCCAGTGATGCTAGCTGTTTTCCGCTATTAGATTGGAAAGATGTGCTTGTTATAAAACAATGTGATGGAATAGAGCAGCGGATGGGTCTTCTGCTAGCTTTAGAGTTAGCCCAAAGGTTAGCCGCTAGCCAAATGCACGTCCCTAGCAACCGCCGCCAAAGATTAGCATCAGGCGGTTGGGATCTTCTAAATCTACCCAAAGACTTGGAATCTACCGGCTGTCGGTTTAGGAAGTACCCTCTCTCTTTGAGGCTCGTCCCTCCTGTAAATCTATCCTGTATATTTTTTTATTTCTTTACTTTTTTTATTGTATTTTGTGGTTTGTGGTTTGTTTTGCTAGCAATTGCATTCTGCTAAATGTATTCACATCCATTGTAGCTAGTATTTTTTCACAAAGGGAAGTAATATTATTATTTTTATTTTATTTGTCAAACATACTTGACTGTCCTACAGATTTCCATACACCTGACTACTGATAACCTGAACTTTGTAGAAACACAATGTTGTTTTTTGGTCCAACTTTACTTTCACTGTTGTTGTTGTTGTTGTTGTTGTTGTTGTTGTTTTCTCCATCACACTATCACACTGCGCTCTTCATTGATTCAAATATCTTTAAGCAAATCATTCGTCGTTCAACGTTTTCCTGTCTATGAATCACATGAGTAGATGGAGAAAATAAATGTATATCTTCACAGTGTTTAATGAAATGGTTTGTGTTTTTTTTGCTTCATAAAAAAGGGACAGGCATTAATTATCTTTTTTGTAACAAATCTTCAAATCTTTGCTTTATATGCTATATTCTGTAAAAATTATACATGGAAAAAAGCTTTCTTGCTTTACAGTAAAATGGATATGTTTTATGAAAATGTTTTTGGAAGCTATAAAGAAGTCATATCACGATGACTGTGTTCACCTTGTTATTTACTACTTTAGCACATCAATGATCTCATTACTTAAGACAATTACCAGTCAGCGATCGATCTTGTGACACAGATCAGGAAACGTGAGATCATTGACATTAACAACATCTCCATACTAGTCATCAATACAGTGAGTCTTCAAACATAGTAGTACAGGAGGAAAAGTTAAGGCATGTAGAGGTGCATTTACTTTTTTGAAAATATATAGGGGCCTATTATTTTCCTGTGATAAGTGAACGTTGTTTTGAATGCCTTGATCCACAGATCAAACCAAAGTCTGATCTTATTCTCATATACATGATAATTTGAAATATGAACGTAATATGCTATAATATGCTAGACATTTAGAAAAAATAAATCCACTGAATGTAGCAGTTAGACAGAGACCCACCTGTCAGCAGCCATCTTGGATCTGTTCTGGTCGGGGTACACAGCCAGCTTACCAGCTTACCACGGGGTACACAGCCAGCAATAATGGATAAACACTGGAGTGGCTCCAGGGAACACCACAGAACACAGAGTACCACCTCCGCCCTGCCCAGAGAATTGAAGGAATGCTGCTTCTTTTCCTTCACAAGAAGGAAACCTCGACACCATGTATACGTTGGTTTGTATGGGATGAGTCTCCCTGTAGGTAGAACACATCCTTAAACACATCCTTTTCCATGCTGAGCCTCTTGGTGGCTGTTATAATGAACCGGTCACTTACTGACCAGACGTTGCTGTAACCTACCTGCTCTTCCCTCATTGAAACTGATCACGCGGAGGGGGCAGCTCCAGAATGAATAAAACCTCAAAGCATTTTTTCGCATTGGTTGTTCTACCCACAAAATATATTGCTTCCATTTAGATGAGGAGGGGATGAATCCATATAGCGTATCAGTCCAATGGAGGTTGGTTTGACTTTTTAACAGAACTGAGTCAATATACAGAATTCACTAGGAATCTACAATTCAGCCATGACCTAATGCGCCATGGCACGCGATCTCAGGCTGAAAGTGTGTGCGTGTGTGTCTTGGTTCAAACAAGCAGGTTCATGTCATCCAACAAAGTGAATCTACATCTTTGGGTGGTTTGTTTACATGTGACATCACACGTTGCTCCTCGCTGGCAATATCTGTTATCAATTCGCCATTTGCATTGGCTGGGAATACTTGGACGTGTACGTATTGTATTAGGACTAATGCGGTCTTCTGGAGACCGCATGACAAATTAAATAATGAAGAACATTCGCTTTTCCAGGGACATGACGGGACGCTCACAAAACAGTAGTCAAGTGCATTTCCAAGTAAAACAGGTTGTCGAATGCAAGATAGATAAGGGAGGGAGAACGGCCTCGCCCTGTAGTAGCAATGTCTGTTATCAGACATTGTCGTAGTATAGTAGCAATGTCTGTTATCAGACATTGTCGTAGTATAGTAGCAATGTCTGTTATCAGACATTGTCGTAGTATAGTAGCAATGTCTGTTATCAGACATTGTTGAAGTATAGTAGCAATGTCTGTTATCAGACATTGTTGTAGTATAGTAGCAATGTCTGTTATCACTCTCCACCTACTGTAGGTGGCCTTTACTGGGCTCCTCCAGATCAAGGACACACATGGTGATGTTGGTGCCTGTTTACTGTAGAGTTTGTTTGACGACAATACATGAGCTGGTGATCCATGTATCCATGCAGGAGATCTCCATGAGTGTGTGTGTGTGTGTGTGTGTGTGTGTGTGTGTGTGTGTGTGTGTGTGTGTGTGTGTGTGTGACCTAGGCAGACCTATGCAGTCTCGCCCAGAGTCCAATCCAATCCAAAGATGAGGCTGCTTATGTCGGTAGTAATATACCAGAGGATGCAGCAACGGTGTAATTCAGGGTTTTAATGTTACTCAATCAATCACAAAGACATCGACTGTTGAAAAATGGAAAAAAGTCTCCTGTTTCACTGATGAAGATATGGACAGACACTGTGTCGGTTCAAGCTACAAACACAAGAGTTTCTAAAAATGATTGCTCCCCTTTCTTTTAAAACAATGTTGCGAGTTATTATGTTACTAAGTTAATAGTATAAAACTATTTTGGAAGCAGTGTTACAACACATAGTGTCACAGGATACTTTAATTTATTTCAATGTAACATTTACATTTCAAACTTTCAAACAAACAAACACAGCACTTGGCACCAGGAGATGCGTGCGATCCCTCCACCCCAGCTCTCAGTCCCTGTTGACTCCCAAGACCACTGAAGATTAAGTACTTCCAGTTTATATGCACAACTTCACTCTGTCTCAGTCTCCGGCCCAAGACAACTGCAGATGTTCTCATCAGCAATCTGGAGCCAAATCAACAATAATGTTGGATCGTTATCTGGCTTCTACAACTTAGAATGGGATTAGGCTCGGATGAAGTTCTGCACTCCAACTCTGGAGTGCAAACTGTTTTTGGACAATTATTCATTCTACGGATGAGCAGGAATTTGAAGTGGATTCTGAGGTCTCCGGCGCATGACACGCTCTGACTGTGAACCTCCCACCGAATACCTTCCTTTGTGGTTCTCCGGCCGCTGATGTGTCAAAATGTATAGAAATATAGACAACCTTCCCCCCCTTTTCCCTCTCTGTCTCCCTGCCTTCAATACAGACTCCGACATTCCCCCCGGGATCTGTTTGGGGGAGATTATGAAGAGGTTATTTTGGTCAGGTGTTCTCGCCAAGAGGCTGACAGGAGGATCGTCTCAACCGTTTATCACGCTCAGACACACGCATGCTGGAGATGTGGTGGTGGTTGAACGTGCGTCCGGGGCGGGGCCACATGCCAGCATTCTGAAGACCATCTCAGGCTCCCGCTGTCCGGTGTCAGCCCCTGTTGACGGTGAAGTCGTCTTCGGTCGACTGTCTGGTCGGGGCCTTGTGGCTTGGAAGGAGGCTCCATCGTTCTGTTTCTGAACCCGGCCGGTGGGACACAGGACTGTATGGCTCTCTCCCGCAAATAAGGGAGCTGTGTCAAATTGGGCTGTTCCATACAGACTGAGACAGATTTCCAGGCGATACGGAGCGAGAGATAGGGTGGACATTCCTATGGTTTGGATAGATGCCATGAAGCTATGCCTTGCTAGGATGCTAGGATGGACAACGAACATCAACAATTGTCGACGTGTCGTATTTTTGCCTCACAGTTTCCTGCGGTACATACATAGAGCATGTGTTGAACATTTGCCGACGTGGTATAAATCTGCCTTCATGGACAATTTATGTATTCTTTTATGCACCCGTATCTTTCAATATGTACTCATCTAAAGGTCATTCCTTGGTAGGTATTACAATGAACATCCATACATGATGAATAGAAATGTGAACAGAAATACAGAATGACAGAGTGTCCTTCCGTTACATGCTGAGTGAAAGGCCTTTTCCTTCCTTGCATCCTGAGAGGAATGGTGGGAGTCACTCAACACTGGCCACGGTACCAACGCCTCGCCGTGGTGTCTGGGTGGAGATTGAAGAGCAGGATTGAAGCAAAGTCTTTTGCGGAGTGCAGAACAAAGCCCCGGCATTAAGACGACTTCTGTGTGGGGAGTCTCTGTGTGTGTGTGTGTGTGTGTGTGTGTGTGTGTGTGTCCGTGTGTGCGTGTGTGTGTGTGTGCGTGCGTGTGTGTGTGTGCATGTCTGTGAAACACAGGAATACTGGCCTAGGTTATGATAGAAAACAACACTCAAATTGAAGAGATTTCTCTTCTCTTCCAATTTCAACATATATTTGAAGTATAATTTCATGAAAGCAATCCATTAGGTTTGTGTATCCTAGTTATTGTTGATATTTTATGCTGGATTGAATGTATTTCTTTCCCCAACACTTTTGCACTGGTCATTGGTCATCCGTTAATGGAGTGTGATGGTTTTGGTGAGCCCATGTGAACACTGTCTCCCTCTCCTCCCCTCATGTTGGTCCACTTAGCACCACACCACTATGAACAACCTCGCAGGACGCCTGTCTTACCTGGCAGCCCTCCTTTCTTTAGGCCTTCTTTCTTTAGGCCTTCTGTCTTTAGACGTCTCTGACACTTTCTTTCAGTGTCTTAAGAGGCAACTTGACCTTTGACCCTTGAGAGTCAACTTTTTTAATATCTACTGGAATTCAGTAAAGGAACCAGTTTTGTTTCAGAACAGATGAGCATAGGGGTTAGGCTTATTAAATAATATATATTTATCTATATATATATTACATTTAATATTATATGTATATATGATCTATATATATATAAATTAATACCTTAGTTAAGGCAGCTTTGTCTCAGATACTGTTTATGATAGTAATAATACTGCAAATACAAGGGCTTTCATCAGTGGGCTATAGGCTCAATCACCTTTTTTTGACCTAATTTTGTGAAACATTAACCTTCTGTTACCAGAATAATTATTTTGGTAACGGATTGTGCATCAATATGTGAATGGCAGTTCACTGTTATTTTCTCCACAAACTTCACACATGGATTCCAAATGAAGATTGTGTGTGAGAGGCAGACGGAGAAAGAAAGGCAGGGAGGTAGAGCGAGAGAGAGGGAGAGACAGAGAGAGAGGGAGAGAGAGACAGCGAGAGAGAGCGATGGGTAAAGATAGAAAGAGATGGAGAAAGATGAAAATAGTTGGAGACAGAGAGGTAGAAAGAGGGAGAGATGGAACAGAGATGGAACAAGAGGGATACATGTAGCTGGGAGGGAGCTGGAGAAAGAGAGATGGAGATATTTATGCTACTTGTGCTGCTATTCCTACCTCATATAACAGTAGATTCCGACATTGCCCATTTATTTTTACTACTTGTATTGTCTTTTTTTATCTTTCAGTCTCATCTGTAGGCATGTTAAAGTAAACATGCCTACAGATGAGACTGAAAGATAAAAAAAGATAATACAAGTTTTAGTATTAGGAATGTCTTGTCCTGCCTGTGCACTTTATGTGTTTCACCGAGGGAGGGTGAGAAACGTACTCTCGGTTCCTTTGTACGTCTTGCCATGTGAAGGAATTGACGATAAAGCTACTTTGATTTTGACTTTGATTAAAGCACGTGTTGTTTATGCCTCTTGGCCCGTGTCCTGGAGCGCCTCACGGCCCGGTCCTCCGGGCCGGTCCTCCGGGCCGGTCCTCCGTTCTAGCAGGTGGACTCATGAAGAACGGGCAGCCGGGCGGGACGTCCTGCTGCTGCTGCTGCTGCTCCCGCTGGGCAGCAGGCGCCTGCCCGGGCCCCCTGCTTCCACACGGGAAGCGGAAGACACGGTTCCTGGATGCGCGTCCATCCTCGACGCCGGGCCCCCGCCGGGCAGAGTGAGATGTTGAGTGTCAGGTCTGCAGAGCAGCGGTACTGCCAGGGGCTCCCGGCCAGCCAGTCTCAGCGCCCACATCTGCGCACCATCTCACTGAGACGTGAGGCGCTCGGCCGCCGCCATTCTGCCCCCACTGCTCTCCGTACGGGGCCACGCTGTGCTCGTAGGCCTGAACGCACACACGCATACTTTCAACTTTCACACGCGCAACACAGCTGCCGAGCACCGGATGGCTATCAACACGTCGCTGGACGCTAATGCGTGCTCGTGTTTCAGGTGAAGGCACAGCAGTGTGCTCTGTGGTATCTAGTGTGTGTGTGTTGAGCTCCACGTCTGCTGTGGGGTTCTGCACGCTGCCTTCTGACCTCGGAGCACCTGGGACATAAATCCATCACATCAAACGCCAACTGGCTCGGGTTCAGAAGCTCTCTTACCTGCACACTCAACACGCACACAAAAAGAATACAGGAAACACACGACGGGGTCTGGAAAGCAATGTTTCTCACACAGGTTCTGTCCCTCTGCCCCAGAGATCAGAGGAGGTCCAGAGGTTCTATGGTTCTGTGTTTGGGCTTCTGGTGACGAACTTAACACTGTTGGTCGCTGGCAGGATAGTTTAGATTTTTGTTTGCTTTTGTTCGTTGGCCGATGAGCTGAAGCAACCTGCCCGGAGGCTGACCCAGCACGGTGATGTTCTGCATGTCTGCCATCCAACACTGAGACACAGAATGAGTCGACAATCTGAAACTGAAACTTCAATTGTAGAAAAACATAAAAGTGCATATTTAGTCAATTAGCAGGTGCTGATATCCTGTGTGACTGCCGGTGATGTCCCACACACGGCATTAATAAACAGTCAAACATTCAAAATTAACAAACAGGTAGACCTTAGACATCTCGCTACAGAGTACAGCACACTGGGGGATTGAACCCAGTACCCTACCACAATTGTGTTGAAATGATGAACCCAGGGGCGGATTGATTCATGGAGAGCGTTATATCAGGCTGGTAACTGCCAGCCAGACACGCCGTCCCTGGCCCGGGAAAAACAGCATTCCTACACACCCCCATACCTTTATGTCTGCCCATGTGTGATATATAAACCGCCCCCATCCACATAACCACAACCCTGATCCCTGGTTCGACATTTTGCGCAATCGGGGAGCACAAGTTTCAATTCAGAGACCGTTTGATGTGGTTTTAGCTGACTTTGAAGGAGACACAGCACAGTTAAATGTAAACTGCCACTCTGGAAACCACACTTAGTTCTGACAGTTTGATAGAAAATTATTTATAATGAAAAAAAATCTTCAAAATCTAGAAATGAAGAGTGCAATTTATGTAGAAAAATAAATCAGCAAACCTGTTCTATAATTGCAATAAGAAAACAAACTTGTTTATATCTACACTATTATGATGGGAATACCAATAACCATTTGCCTCATTTCTGTATCATTTGTAGTGTGCTTTAAACAGACGACATGACATCTAATCCAGGGAGGGCGTGCGGGAGAAACATCCGATGAGATCACATCCTGGATCAGCGCTAACACAACCAGCCACTGCAGCCATTTATTAGTATGGCAACAACAAACGTTAGGGCGGTAACAAAGGAGCCGACATAATGACCTCAGTCGACCAGCTTCTCCCCTCCCTGGGCCTACAGGCTGGACTACATGTCTCCTTTCCCGTTTCTTTCAGACACCCTGTGGACGGTCCAGACCACAAAAACAACTGTATATTAGCTAGCTACGGGCTAACCCTAATCTCATCACGCTGTGACTTCCTGACTTTAGACCTGTTCCCCAGTTTTTGTTTAGTTTTCTTTAACCATTTTTCTCGTTTGTTTTCTGTAGTTAGCTCCAACTGTACCAAAGTTCTGACTATGATTGTTTTCAGACACACTTGTCAGTCCCTTTGGATGAAAGCATTTTGCTAAATGACTAACTGAAAAAGCCAGATACGTGTCATCCCAAAAAAATCCCCTAACAAGCTGCCACTAATCAATTCCCTCTCCCCTTGTCCATCTGTCTGCTTGGAATAAATCCAGTTCCAAAGCTGTTTCTTATTCTACTACAATTGCTTACACCAGCAGAGATCTGAATCTCTTGTAAGAGAGGGGAACAACTTGTTTGTGAGTCGGTGAGTTGCTGGAAGCATCCAGCAGCATCTAGCAGACGACAGCAGCGTGACCGTCCCTGGGTGGTGTGACCCACAGCCCGATGACGCGCCATGCTGTGTCCACAAGCCTCTGGAGGGCCTGTGTGAGCAGCAGAGAGGACGCTCTCCATGGTGCACCAGGAGACAGAGGTGCACCAGCACAGAGCAGCATTGCCTGGAGAAGCAGGATCACCTCCACCTCCATGGATGTGCCGGGTCGTGACCCTGGAGTTTATGAATTGATGACTATGATCTATGATTTATGAATTCATGTTATCACGTTTTCAGGAACAGGTTGGTGTCCATGCTGAAGTTTGTTTCATGACCTCCTCATCGCTCCTTGTGGAGTTCTAATCTCAAAACAGGATGGCTTTTTAGGAACAAAAAATACATTTGGCAGGTTTATCCCACTCTTTTACGATTGGTCTGGACTTGAATTAATTCTATCTGGACTTGAATTAATTGTGTCTCGACTTTAATGAATTACGTCCGGACTTTAATTCGACTTGCTTGGTTTTCACCCTCTTTCAGCTCCTCCGTTCGCAAGGCACACACTCCATCCCTCTTTCTCCCTGTGTTCTCAACAAATGTCCTCTGTCTCACCCCCCCTCCTCCCTCTCCCATCATCATCATCATCACCTCACCTTCAGCTCTCTAATTGCTCCATGGCCCCTGGGTGCCAACAGGGCTGCTGTTTAGAGCTTTTTCCTGCTCTGTAATTAGCACGCTGTCACCGACAGATGGCTGCACGGGGGCGTCCGCCACATGCAGACGGCCACAGACTGGCACACGTGGACGCCTTCCACGCATTCTTCAGACGCGTGGTGCTGCGCGGTGCGCCGTGAGTCTGTTTGTGCCATGCAACACACTTGCATCGCTCTACTTGCCCTGCTATGTGAGGCCGTGCGAATATAAGCTATCATATAGCTCCATGCTAGGCTATGCCAAAAATAGGCTAATACAAACGTATTATGTAACAGCCATGTACCGTAGGTCATGCTAATGTAAGCTAAGCTAAACTATAATGTGTAACAGCCATGCTATCGAATACTAGGCAATGTTAACATCATATAAGCTAAACTATAGTATGTAACAGTCATGCCACGCAATGCTAGGCTATGCTAATATCATATAAGATAAACTATAGTATGTAAAAGCCATGCTATGCAATGCTAGGCTAAGCTAATAGCATATAAGCTTAACTATAGTATGTAACAGCCATGCTCTGCTAGGCTGCTTACATGCTTCCGATGAGGTTAAGGGAAGTCCCGATGTCCTTTGGTGGAAACCCAACTTTAAGCACCTTCAGAAGTATATCTGCGACCCAGATGTGTGTTTGGGGGGGCACTTAAATGAGACATCAGTCTAAAGTTAAAAGTGCCAACCTACTAGAGCCGGTCTCTCCTGGATTAGGGGGGAAACCAGGGAGCTACCAACGGTTCAGACCCTTTGTAGGGTCTGAACGAGATGAACCACAGAAACAGGGCTTGACTTTGTAAGGCTTTCTTCGTCCTCTTTCATCTTGTATCTCGGCTTGGTTTCCATGTGAGCCAAAACAGTTTTGTTTAACACTCATTGTAGATGAGGCGCATGATTAAACTGTATGCTTGGGCCAGAAGACTATTTTTCTGAATTCAGACCAGGTCTAAAAACAGAACAGATGTCTTAAATCAGGTTGAGAAAAAGGCAATAGTAACGTGTTGTAGTGCTTATTTATACTTTCATCATCCTAATTTGAGGGGACTAATTATCATGTATTGACTAATGGTAATGTTTGAGCAACGCCACGGCTAAACTCACATAAATTCACACTTCAAATGACTCATCTGGGTTCAATTAAAAGTGGTTGCAGACGAAGTGCTTGCTCCGAAGGGGAAAGTCAGACTGCCAAGGGTTATAAACCATGACCTTTTGTTTAAAAGGTCAAATCACCTCTCAGGTTGGGATGTCTTCCTCACCAGGTGATGAGGTTGTAGCGGCTCGTGGACGAGGTACCACGCCGTCGGCGAGGGAGGACGACCGTGTATGGTGTGTCTGGCGTGGGGTTCACATCCTTCTCATCACACTTCACAAAGCACCATACTTACAGTGAAACAGGAGGGGGGAGAAAGGAGCTCAAACAAAATGATTTTCTTTTGGAAAACAAAGACCTCGGTGGGGTTGGGATGCGGTGAGATGAATATTTCTCTGTGGCTTTGTGACTTACACAGTTAAGTCTTTTTTTATTTAAAAAACCCACTGTTTATGGTTTTAGTGGAAAACTCGGCTACGCAAGCTGCACTTACTAAGAGAAATTGTACAGCAGCCACATTACATGCATTCCCCTTGTGGGCTCACGAGTGTGTGAACATGTACACACACACGTGCACACACATCTGTATGTGTTGGAGGAGTACATCAGGGGTAGCCGGCAGGACAGAGAGAGAGAGAGAGAGAGAGAGAGAGAGAGAGAGAGAGAGAACCTACATCACGACGTGCAAAGAGCTAGAAACTTTGATAAAAGAATCCCTGAAAAGCAAGCCAAAGGGAGAGTGTAGTGGGAAAAGGGAGGTCTGGGGAGAGACCACGATAGAGAGAAAGAGAGAGAAAGATAAAGTAAAGAGAGACAGAGATGGACTCAGAGAGAGACTCAAATAAAAAGAGAAAAAGAGAAAGAGACTTGAAAAGAGAGAGAGAGAGTATATAGCAGGAGGAATGGAGTCAAGAGGACATGAAAGGATGATTCCAACCACCAGAGATCCAGGACTGTCGGGAGGTGTGTCAATGCAGATATAGCAACCCCCGCCTCTCCTCCTCACCCCCCCTCCCCCCCCCCCCCCCCCCCCCCCCCCCACACACACACACACACACACACACACACACACAGATACACACACCCTCTCCTTGCCTGGAGTGCATTCCTGTTCCATTCGACATAACATGCTCTACGTCTTTCAGAGTGCCAGTCAGACAGTCAGCCAGCCAGCCTCAACCTGCAGCCTGGACCACCACTCAGTCAGCCTCACTCTGATCACCGGACCCTGGAGCTATCTGGAGCTTCGGAGCACCCTGTGGAGGAAGAGCTGACGGACTTTGGGGTGGAAAGGAGCCGGCATTAACGTCGTTATCGATTGGCTCTGAGGCTTGTTCACACTTGCTCCTCCACCCAAAACAAAAGCTCTTCGGTGGGGAGATTCACCTGAGAAGGTGTTTGGATGGGAACCTCCGAGAGTACAGGTGTATGAAGTGGTCGGAGCGTCCGCTGCCTCCTCCCATGTGAACCCTCCCTGCAGGCTCCGTCCAGCTCTCCCAGGGGTCCCGGTTCACTTGGAGAGGACCGCCAGGAGGCCATCCTCGGGAACAGCTCAGTGGAACACTTCGGAGGGCAGGAGTGGCTGTCGTCTGGACCTTTAGGCTGCCCTCGTCTTCCTCACTGAACGGACAGGACAATGGAGCTCACCCTGTACTGCTGGTTCCTCTCCCTGGTTCTGATCCAACAGCACCAAGGTAAGAGGGAGGTTGTGTGTGTGTGTGGGGGGGGGGGGGGGGGGGGTTGGGCTGGGGGGAGGGGGGGGGGGGGGGGGGGAGGCG
>OMKI01046998.1:7718-21374 GCA_900302315.1 Phycis blennoides
GAGATCACTGTGTGTTTCTGAGGCCGAATCAATGTGTTTAGCATGCTGGGATTTCACTGTGTCTGTGTGTGTGTTTGTGTGTGCGTGTGTGTGTGTGTGTGTGTGTGTGTGTGTGTGTGTGTGTGTGTGTGTGTGTGTGTGTGTGTGTGTGTGTGTGTGTGGGAGGGGGGGGGGGGGGGGCGGGGGGGGGGGGGGGGGGGGGGGGGGGGTCCTATGTCTGTGGGACTCTGCTAGGCCCAGTCCACACGCCTACTGGGCAGCGGCATCAAACCTGGACGCCAAGAGGACCGGAGAAGAGATGCCGGCTCTCGTCTGCTCCATCTGTCAGAGGGAGCTTGGTCCAGCTGACTCATGTCTCTGTGCCCAGCACCTTGTTCTTATTGCACTGAACTCATCCATCTCTCCAAGTATCTCAACGCTAAGCCCTCTAGAACCTCCAACACCTTTTAAGAATGACTTGCTTAGTCCTGTTGTGCTGCAACCAAGTAACTAACCCTAACCCACCAGGACAATAAGAGTACGAATCACTCCACTGGTAAGAGCAGTGAGTAGCTGAGTGACTTAATTATGGTTAGTGTTGAGTAGTAAGACTAGTTACACTATGGTTTAGTGTTGAGTAGTAAAGACTAGTTACACTGTGGTTTAGTAGTCAGTCCCTCCAGGATTTCGCGGGCCTTTTTTTAGATTGTCGCGGCTTAAAATGCCTGAGTTGCGTGACCTTTTCCAAGAAATTGCAATGAAAGTTGGTGTTTTTTAGGTTTTTGTTTGCGATTACAGTGCAAAAGGAAGTGGAAGTTGCGAAAGTTGTGATTTTCCTGATGTTAAATATTAAGTTAGTACTGCAAGTAATATGTTAAATATTAAGTTATTACTGAAAAAAACATAAATTAAAAGAACAAAAACACTGATAAATGGTCCTATAAATAATCTCACCAACATGGCAAATAAAAGACTACAAAAATGCAGCAAAATAGACTTTACTTATCCAAAGGCACCTGTTGGTTCAAAAGTTAAAGTGCACAGAACCTCACAGCACTACATGAAGTTGCCTACAAAATGTTATAATATAAATGCCTCAGAATTCATATCAGAAATAAAAACATTAGTACTAGTACTGTGTATAGGCAAGTGTGAAATGTTGGAAGCGCATATGTTGCATCTGTTGAACATAGTAAACACGGAAGTAAGGCGGAAGGTAGTTTGTCGACATCAGTTCAAGACGACGCCAATGATGGTCAAATTTGCGGTGGTTGATTAAAACTGCAACACCGCCCTGAATTCGCGGGGATTGGTTGATGTTGCGTTGAAGTTGCAAATCGCAACATCACGAAATCCTGGAGGGTCTGAGTAGTAAGACTAGCTGCTGGACTAGGTAAACGCATCATGCTCCTGTATACAGCATGGACTAATACTCCTAAATCTGACCTATGACCTCACTCTGGAACTAGTTTGCCACCCAGGTACATACTAAAAGAATATGACTCTGGGCTTACCACACACACACTATGTTGGTGTGGGTGTAGCCAGGTACTCACCAAGCACCAAACATAGCACACCTACTATGTTTGTTTCTTACCTGTACAGCAGAGACAGAGCCTTGATCTCCACCTGGCCAGCTGTTTCCTGGATGAACACAAGGTTTACAATAACCATCACCACTAATATTGACACCAGGTTAACAATAACCAACACATCACTACTACTACTACCACCACCACAAGGTTTACAATAACAAACACTACCATCATGTGTAAGATCGGTGATACAGTTTTCTGTAATTATACAAGTAATACCTTTGGATCTTCCAAGCGCTCCAAGTATTTCTCAAATGAACCTTGAACAAACTGAAAGTGAGAAGAGAATAACTAACCAGAAGGTTTAATCAAGGAACATTCTATTAACCACAAAGATTTTAATTAACCAGAAGGATTAATTAAGGAACGTTTACTTGACCAGAAGGTTTACTTGACCAGAAGGCTTAACTAAGCAGAAGGTTTACTTAAGCAGAAGGCTTACTTAACCAGAAGGCTTAACTAAGCAGAACTAATCAAGTTGTCAGACAGGCCCTAGGGTTAGGGTTAGGTCCCCGTCTTACCGGCTCAAAGTTGCATCGATTGGCTCTCATGAAGTTGGCACACTCACGCCGAATCTTGTGGTGGTGGTGCTGGGAGCAGTACAGCTACAACAAGACAAACCGTGGTTCTACTGGTCAGCTCCCAGTATGACCAGTAGTAGACCGTGGTTCTACTGGTCAACTCCCAGTACGACCAGTAGTAAACCGTGTTTGCACTGGGCAGCTCCAGTTCTATTAAAACCCTTGAGTCAAAACCGCCCAAAATCACGATATAGGGCGTGTGACGTCACTCCTTAATGAGCACGTCTCGAGGCGGCCATTAACAAGACATTACATTAGACGTCTCACTAACTATGAAACTTAATTATTATTACATAATATGTCCCCATATCACGGTCATTCTGACAAACAACAAAAACGAAAACATGATTAGTTATTACATTACAATTACATAATTAGTACTCATATCACGGTCATTCTGATAAACTTAAGACATAAGTTATGACATTATTATTATTACATTATGAATTTAAAAGACGCTGCAGGGTCTAGCCCTAGACCCTGCAGTAGTTTTAAAGCATGATCATGAAATGTTAATTGTCTGACAGCATGTAAAGTAAGCTAAGCTAACTAGCAATCACCTGCTCGGACACCGCGCGGAACAGACAGGACGCGTCCCGCGCCAGCATCTTGCGGTACAGGCCGAGGCTGGCCAGGTACTCATCCATGTTCACAAAGTACTTCTTCAGACCCTTCTGCATCGTTCAAGGCTGAGTATCACCACTACTCACTACTTCTCAACTAGTTCACTCTTTTCACTCTTTTTACTCTCTTTTTACTCTTTTTCTCCGCGGTAGACTCGTTTCCGAACAGGTAGAGTTTCAACGGGTCCGATGGGAGAGCGCGAGGCGGACCAGGTGCTCCTAATTTGCAGTGATGAGTGGGGATGACCTGTGACCCTTACAGCTAGTGGTAATTAGGGAATCACTAACCTAAACCTAAACTGGCTACATCCTTAGAACAGGTCAAATGACTGCTTTGAATTAATCCAATATTGATGTTACTAATTTAATTGTAATGTTCTGTGTTTTTTGGTCCACCTGGTGGCTCTGCTTGGTCTAACTGATGAGGATCTTTTAGAAGTCAGAACTTTGTGTGTGTATGATTAATATATATAGGCTATATTTCTACAATATACGTGTTGTAGACATTAACACTACATAACAGCATCCAATAACTACTGTACATTACATGTCTAACTCATGTAATGTACACAACAATGTGATTAACAGTAAGATTAATACTGTAAATCACGCTTTTGCAGCATGTACAGAAATAATAGTTGTTATTTAAGTTAATAGTTGGATGTGTCCACATAGGAAGAGGGAGAAAGAAGCGGAGCTACTATGTGTGTAATAACACGTGTTGGCCAATAGAAGGCAGTCCATTGGAGTGCTGCTGAAGAGGAGCCAGGGAGCTGGAGAAGAAGAAGCACCCACAGAGGAATCATGCCCGGAGGAACATTATGGAACGAAATCAAGGAAATAAACGCATATAATCTCACCAGGACATGACCGTCTATAGAGCTCAAGTCACCGTTGTTGTTTGTGCGCTTCATCCGGGGACATGAATGTCTTAGTGCGTGTTAAAGGTCTGGGAGGATACCTGGAGAGGGCTTACTCCACGAAGTTCTCCTCTAAAGGTCTCGGAGGACACCTGGAGAGGTCTTACTCCACCAAGTTCTCCTCTAAAAATGTTCGGCAGACATTCATAGACTTTTTTGAACAGAAGCACCAACATGTGTGTGTGCCCTCGTCCCCCGTGCGGCCCCGGGGAGACCCCAGCCTCCTGTTCGTGAACGCCGGGATGAACCAGGTGGGCTTGTTCTGCATGTCAGGTCCGTCCAGCTCGGACTAGTGCTGCAGTAGTACATGGTATGAATGAAGAAGCTCAGAGTTCAAGTCTAACATGTCGTTTGGGGCTGCCACTATCAATAAATCGATCAATAACAAAATATAAATCGAGTTGTCATCGACAGAAAATGAATCGGATTTTGATCATCCATAAAATGTTCAGGTCATTCATCTACTCAAACATATGCTGCCTAATGATTCAGCTATTTAAATATTTGGTTTTATTATTAAATGATTACCTAAACTTTTTCTTGACTGCTTGTCAGATAAAGCAAGTGCATTTGGTATTTTATTATTTATGACAATAACCCTGCTGACATGACTGGGTTCAGTTCAAGCCCATCCTGCAGGGCACTGTGGACCCCCGCAGTGAGATGGCCAGCTACCGGCGGGTGGTCAACAGTCAGAAGTGTGTCCGCGCTGGGGGCAAGCACAACGACCTGGAGGACGTGGGACGAGATGTCTACCACCACACCTTCTTTGAGATGCTGGGCAGCTGGTCCTTCGGTGACTACTTCAAGGTGACTAGTCCCTAGAGTTAGGTCTAACTCTAACCTAGAGTTAGGTCAAACTCTAACCTAGATTTACATCTAACTCCATGGTCCATGGTACTCAGCCCAGATCACGGCACAGAGTTCCTCATGAATTAGGTACGCAACATAACCCTCCACAGCAGGAAGTGATGTCATATGTCCCTGTGTGTAGGAGGAAGCGTGTGCCATGGCTTGGAGTCTGCTCACCGAGCACTATGGGATGTCTCCAGACCGCCTCTACGTGTCCTACTTCTCTGGAGACCCAGCAAGTGGACTGCCTGCAGATGAAGAGACGAAACACATCTGGCTGGACATTGGGTTAGTTTAGAACATGTTATATAATAAATAACACTTATCATTGATATACAATACACATCACACACGGGTTAGTATATAATATAAAACATGATAATGAGATATATATATATTTATGTACGTGTATATATATATATACATTATGTATGTATGTGTGTATGTATGTGTGTGTAACTTATGATGTCTATATCTAACATGATGTATGTGTATGTATTATACACTATAGATTATGTTCTATGTGTGCAGGGTTCCACGGGAGCGCGTCCTACCATTCGGCCTACAGGAGAACTTCTGGGAGATGGGAGACACGGGCCCGTGCGGCCCCTGCTCAGAGATCCACTACGACCACCTGGTGGGCCGTGACGCCAGCCGGCTGGTCAACACAGGCAGCCCTGAGGTGGTGGAGCTCTGGAACCTGGTCTTCATGCAGCACAACAGGTAGAACCATATAACCTGGACAGGTAGATCTAGAACACACAGAGTGGCTATCTCAGGCAAGCCCCCATCATTGAAAAGGGAACTGTAAAGAATGGGTTAAAGAATATGTATGCCAGAGCAGACGTTGTGTTGGACGGTACGATGGTGATGAGTGTCCTTGTGTTGGTGTCCGTGGCAGGGAGACGGACGGCAGCCTGCGTCCCCTCCCCCAGCACAGTGTGGACACTGGCCTGGGTCTGGAGCGCCTACTCGCTGTGCTGCAGGACACGCAGTCCAACTACCACACCGACCTCTTCAGGCCCCTGCTGGACCACATCCACCAGGTCAGGCATCACCTGTTACCTTGGTGACCACATCACGCACCAGCTCAGGCATCACCTGTTACCTTGGTGACCACATCATGCACCAGCTCAGACATCATCTGTTACCTTGGTGAGGCTGAGCTACTTCTTGTTAGTTCAACTCTAGGGGTCTAGAAGGTATGTTGTAGAACTATGGAAGTGTTAAACTCTGCTAAACAGGGTCATGTATAAAGGAGGGGATGCGGCTGACTGCTAACAGAGTGTGTGTGGCCAGGTGTCGGGGTGCGGGCCGTATGGAGGCCGCGTGGGCACGGGGCCGGAGTGCCGCGTGGACATGGCGTACCGTGTGGTCGCCGACCACATCCGCACCCTCGCTGTCTGCATCGCCGATGGAGTCTCCCCGGGCATGTCGGGCCCTGAGTGAGTCTTACACCAAGGACTCCACTGATCAATCCAGGTCTGGTGCTGAAGATGCCTTCAACACTGTGTGTGTGTGTGTGTGTGTGTGTGTGTGTGTGTGTGTGTGTGTGTGTGTGTGTGTGTGTGTGTGTGTGTGTGTGTGTGTGTCAGGCTGGTTCTGAGGAGGATCCTGAGGAGAGCCGTCAGGTTTTCTACGGAGGTCCTGCAGGCCCCCCAGGGAGCACTGGGGAGCCTGGTGCCCACTGTGGTCCAGGTCCTGGTGAGTTTGTCTGTCTCTCTGTCTGTCTGTCTGTCTGTCCAGACACACTCCCTGATTGGTTGGTTATGTGTTGTCAGGGTGACGCCTACCCAGAACTGCATAGACACCAAGAACAGGTGAGTCTTCATGTGAGTGTGTGTGGGTGTGTACTACAGGTGTGATCCTAACTGTCATGTGGTCCTAGATCATCTCAGTCATTGATGATAATGAGGACCAGTTCCTGAGCTCTCTGCAGCAGGGAGTCAGAATCATCAACAAGACTGCACCATTGCCTAGCAACCACAACAGCCAACCCCTGTTTCCAGGTGAGATATCAAACCATTGCCTAGCAACCACCTAGAAGTATTACATATTAAAGTATTAATAGAACCAGTCATCCAGACCTAAACAGTATTGGGAGAACCAGTCATCCAGACCTAAACGGTATTGGGAGAACCAGTCATCCAGAGCCAGGCAGGGCTAACCTCCATTCGTTTTGCAGCCCCGGTGGCCTGGTCTCTGCATAGGAACCTGGGCTTCCCCCTGGACCTGCTGGAGCTCATCCTGGAGGAGAGAGGGCTGCAGGTGGACCAGGTGGTGCTGGACCAGCTGCTGGCCAGACACCAGAAGGTGATTGGTCTCATCAGCTGACCGACTTTGTTATTATAAACCTGCTGTTACAGGGTTAGTAAGTAGTATATAGTAGTATGTACTACTATATACTAGTAGTATATATATGTGTATATATTTATATATATGTTAGTATGTTAGTATGTTAGTAGCCGGTCGACTTAAAGATGTCAAAGACAACATTGACGAAATGCCCTTCAGTCGCATATTTGAATTGTCAAAGATTCAAGGTCACCTCAAATTTATAATGATCATCATGGTTGTCTCTGTCTCCCGCTCTCTGTCTCTCCATCTCTCTCCCTCTCTCCTGCTCTGTCTCTCTGTCTCTGTCTCTCTAGCATCGGTCAGAATCTGCCGTGGTCTCAGAGAGTGAAACCCACCTGGACGTCCACAGCCTGGCGTCACTCCAGCACCATGGAATCGAACACACGGACCAGGGTCCAAAGTACCAATACAGCCTGCACAATGGCCGATATGGTACCAGAACCACAGTACTGAATCTTTATCAAACCAGACCTCCCAGTACCAGAAACACAGTACTGAACCTTTATTAAACCAGACCTCCCAGAACCAGAGCCGTTCTCTGATCAGACATGGGTCAGTGGAACACTACGGTGTCTGTTGGAGCCTGTGTGGACTGTGACCGGTATCTCGTGGTGAGCAGAGCGTGTCCTCTGAAGCTGTGATACTGGTAACAGTGAGTCCACACCTCTGTGCTTTTGCTACTACTCGGTCTGAACCCATGGCTCCGTGCTCAGTGTTCCCAGAAAACTTGGCGACGGTGACGGCGCTGTTCGTTGGTCAGCAGCAGGTGTCGGAGGTGGCGGCCGGCCGGCGCTGCCTGGTCATACTGGACCGAACCAGTTTCTACGCCGAGCAGGGCGGTCAGTCACATGACCAAGGCTACCTCTCCAGGCATGACTCACCGGTCAGTACAGCCTACCGTAACCCTAGCAACCGCAACCTAGCTCGACTCACCTGTCAGGATTCTGGTGTCTGACTAGCTAACTAACTTACTAACTAAAGGCCTTGGTATAGGTCACACTTAACCTCTTTAAGGATGCTCTCCAGCTGCTGCAGTGTTCTACACTGTAGTCACTGATGTGTGAGCTGTTATATGTTAAAGCCACTGATGTGTGGGCTGTTACACACTAGTCACTGTGATGTGTGCATCACTGTGATCAGTGAACTAACCCAGTCTGAGCTTGAGACTTGTAGCTGCTGGCCTCTCAGTGTTCCCTGCCAGATGCCTGATGGGCCGTCTCTCCACAGGATGTACTGTACCCGGTAGAGGAAGTGGCCCTAGCTGGAGGATATGTTCTCCACCTCGTTTCAGCTGCGTACCCACTGAAGGTTGGAGACTTGCTTCACCTCCACCTGGATCAGGTAGGAGACCTTTACCCCTGAAGTATAAATTACCTCGAAATAATGGCAAGATTACAAGTTACACCACCCTAGAACTACTAGTTCCATTACAACACCATGTGACCTCTCCAGGCCCAGAGGCTGTCCTGCATGGCCAAGCACACGGCCACCCACCTCCTCAGCTGGGCTCTGCGCTGTGTGCTGGGGCCCAACACGCAACAGAGGGGCTCCCATGTTGCCCCCCACCGCCTGCGATTTGACTTTAGCATCAAGGTGAGGCCAGGAGCCCAAAGCATGCTGGGTGGACCCAAAGCATGCAGGGAGGACCCAAAGCATTCTGGGAAGGATTGCTAATGTAGAAGCCTGTGTTGTAGGGTTCCCTGAGCACGGCTCAGCTGCAGGAGGTGCAGCAGCTGGTGGAGGAGGTGATCGCTGCCGACCAGGAGATCTTTTGTCAGGAGGTTCCTCTGAGGAGCGCCAGGACCATCCCTGGCCTCAGGACTGTGGATGAGGTAAGAGTTCAAAGGGATTGGATTCTGTGTGAGGGGGTGTGGTCGGTGTGCTCTGTGTCAGTGGTGTGCTCTGTGTCAGGGTGTGGTCTGTGTGTCCAGGTGTATCCAGACCCAGTGCGGGTGGTGTCAGTGGGCGTGCCGGTGGCAGAGCTTCTTCAGGGTAGCACAGACAGACAGCACTCTGTGGAGCTCTGCTGTGGAACGTGAGTCTCCTCCACTGATGGAGCTGCTGATGATGATGGAGAGAGTAGCGTCTATTGATCATGTCTCTCTCTCTTTAGACACCTGCTGCGGACCGGGGCCATCGAGGACCTGGTGGTGGTCTCGGAGCGCCAGATGATGAAGGGCGTTAGTAGAGTCGTGGCACTCACTGGAGAACCAGCCAAACAGGTACTGTACCTGGAAGGAACCAAACAGGTTCTGTTCATGTAAAGAACCAAAGATATATTGTACCTTTACAGGCCAATCAAGTGTTGTCCCTTCAGACCCAGGTCACGCCTCGAGCTCTGGGCCGGCGCTGCTGTAATGGTTATCAATGGGAACAAATAGTTTTGGTTGCTCTTTTAGACTCAGAAGAAAGCGGCCTGTGTCCTGCAGGTCAGGAGCAGATGTTCTCTGGTTGACCTTCATATTCAAATGGAGCTCTTTGTGGTGAGGTGTGTGTATAGTGTTCGTCAGGGGTACTACCTGTGGTACGTCCTGTGTCCTCCAGGCCCGGGACTCTGGCCAGGTCCTGGCTCAGGCTGTAGCATCTCTCGCCACCAGGATGGCCTCCTCCTCCTCCTCCTCCTCTCGTCGCCATGTTGCCCAGCGCCTCGCCAAGGAGGCCGGACTTCTGACCGATGTATGACATCACCTCATGTCTAACCCCTTCCTGTCTAACCCCTACCTACCTGTCCTGTCTGTCTTACCCCTACCTGTTCTTTTAACTCTACATGTGCAACCCCTACCTGTCTGTCTAACCACTACCCGTCTAACCCCCAGGCGGTGGACACCACCCCCCTCCCCCAGGGCCAGAGGAGAGAGCTGCAGGATCAGCTCCGCAGCCTCCAGAGGAACGCCAACACTGCCCTCAGGAAGGTGGATAACCAGGAGGTGAGGTTCCTCTGGAGCTGGGGCTCCTGGTGGAGCTCTAACCTGATGGTGGTGATGATGAAGGGTGGTGGTTCTTGGAAAAAAAATGTAAATGGTTCTAAGTGGTTCTTGTGGTCCAGGCAGCAGTGCAGGCTGAGCAGCTGCTGCGGCTGAAGGGGGAACAGGTGGTTCTGGTGGGCTCTATAGAGGCCGACAGTATGTCTGTAAGTAGCTTCACTCTCTTCTCTCCTCTCTACCTCACCCCTCACTCCTCCACCTCACTCCTCTCCCTTTCCTAGACAGTGGACCAGGTCAGTTAGCCTGCAGTAATCCTGTGTGTATTGTAGGTGCTGATGAAGACAGTGAACCAGGTCAGTTAGCCTGTAGTAATCTTGTGTGTATTGTAGGTGCTGATGAAGACCGTGAACCAGGTGAGCTCCAGGTGCCCTCACAGTCTGGTGATGTTACTTTCCCCCCAGGGCTCTGGGAAGGTTCTGTGTGCCTGCCAGGTTCCCAAGGTGAGGAGCCATCATTCTTATATCAAATATAATACTAATACATAAATACCATGAAACACAGTTCCTGCTGAAAAGGCTTTTATTGACAGGACCATATATTTGTCTTTAGTATCTATTGAAAGGCTTTTATTGTGACAGGACCATATACTTGTCTTTTAATATCTATTGAGAGGCTTTTATTGTGACAGGACCATATACTTGTCTTTAGTATGTAATAAAAAGGTTTTTATTATGACAGGGCTGCTTGGCGGTGTCGGCGTCTGATTGGGCCACGGCTGTGTGCTCACACTTGGGGGGGTCCTCTGGGGGGTCCCTGCTGGTCGCCAAGGGAACGGGAACCAGCAGTGACATCACAGAGGCGCTGAGATGGGCGGAGGAGTATGCCCTCTGTAAGACTCCACACAAAGACTCTTGACACGGCCCCACCTTGGTGGTGGGGGTTCTGGCGTTGGGAGCTCATGCCATACTGGGTTACTCCACCAACATGAATTTTGTTTTGGAAATAAAAACAAGTTTCTGTGTCGACAGTTTGGTTTTTATTGTAACGGATCAAACATTCAAATCCAATGGCTACATGCGCCCATATCCAACCACTACAGTGATGTATATATTATTTAATATGACTACGTTTGGTTATAAAGGTGGTTATTATTCTGCTGAGAAAGCCAGCCGCAGGGGGCAGACATCAGACCAGAGTCAGGGTCAGCCACTGGAGAGAAGACAGACATCCATGAGACAATAGAGTTATGGAGATGGAGATATACACATATAGTGAGATAGATGTAGTGACTAGTTGAGAGAGATCAAGTGATTATTGATAGTGACATCTATTTCCATCAATATATCAGATTAATATATTGATGGAAATAGATTGAACGATTGCTATATCGTATATAGTGATATAAATAGATTGATGTAGTGATTGGCAGATAGTGACAGTGATTGGTAGATCGCGATAGTAATGGTAGATGTTGATAGCGATAATGATTGGTGATAATGATAGTGATTGTATTTAATCATATGGTCTGATGTACCTCCAAGATATTCATCTCCACTGTTTCCTCTCCATCCTGTTTCATGCCATTGAACGTTTCTGTGGGACAGGAAGTGTAACCATGACAACGTATATCCTGTATTTACATAGCTGCCATCTTGGATCTGAAGGCTGGAAGTGGAAACTAGGGCTCTGTTCCACTAATCGTTCAGCCCTCCTTGATTTCCCCTCGTTGAAGTGTCTTACATAGGGTTAGATAGTACGTACTGAACGTAGGGGTTAGAAATACTACTGAAAATAGGGGTTAGACAGATACATACTGAACATGCTCTCCAGGCGAACCAGGCAGCCGACAAAGTTGTCAAAGTCCACGGTGAGGTCCGACTCGCTGTACCGAGCCACCAGGATCTGGTGCAGAGAGTTGTCCAGCCGGAAGCCTGGGGGAGACAGGTTACGAGCGTCAGGCCCGGGGGCTGAGGCTAGCTGTGGCCATTGACATCCACTGTACTCCGACCAAGAGTTTAGCAGCTCCCATCGATGTGTCCTTGTTCTGTCCCACCCGGGTGCGGCCCCCGCAGTGTTCTCCAATAATGAAACCGTCTGGACTCCGTTCACACGCTGAGCAGCCCACCAGGTGGTTAGAATGGTGACGGGGGATACGGCTGTGGGCCTAACACTACGTCTGTTAGCATGCTCAGCGTGTTAACACAGAATCCAAACTTGTGGATTTGATCCGTTTGTGTGCACTACTGGAGAACACTACCTAGACAGGGCTGTATTTTACTGTACCTTACCTGTACTTTACCAGTACCTCACTGTACCTTACCAGTACCTTACTTGTACCCTACCTGTTTATACCTGGGCTGGACAAAACAAAGATGCATATATGGGAGCTGCTAAACATTCCTTATATTGAATATAATGGATGTCACTGGCTTACCCAACGCCCAATTTCGCTAAATCATCTGTGCTTCAAAGCAACAAGCTGAAAATTGCATTTATGATATGAGTAGCCCATCTCATATCATGTGTATAATGATATCACATGATATGAGAAGTCAATCTCACATCATGTGGAAAATGATATCACATGATATGAGAAGCGTGTCTCACACTGTGTGTATAATGATATCACATGATATGAGAAGCCTATCTCACACTGTGTGTATAATGATATCACATGATATGAGACATGACAGACAGTTCTTACCTGCTTCTTCCACAGCCCCTCTCATCTCAGTGGAGCTCATGCAGCCAGACTTATCCACGTCCTTTTCACGGTAGATAGTCTACAATACACCAGAACTGGTCAACACTGCGTTAATGCCATAACTAGTTAGCCAGCTAGTAAACATCTATTTAATGCATATTTAACACATCTAGTTAACACCTAATAAAGGATCCAAACTGGTCCGGTTGATCAAACCTGTATGAATGTGCCACAAGAGCCTTTAGCCCAACTGTAAACAGTGTGTCATGTGATAGGGTTAGTTAGGGTTCGGTTAGGGTTAGTTAGGGTTAAAGGGGTAGATCGGAATTTTGGACATAGGACCTCATTTCCAAGTTATCCTGTGTGTTATTTATCATTGGAGACGTTTTCAACAAATTGCATTCAGTTCTTCTAGTTGCAGAGTTCGCTGGTGCTAGGCTAGCGGTCAACAGTTTCGGCTAGCCTGCTAATAAAAACAGTCTTACCCACTCCACAGTACACCCGAGGCAAATAAATTATAACGGCAGACTATTGATGTAAATGCCTGTGTTGATCGATTAATGTTAGAAATAAAACCAACCTTGCGTGGCATTGCATTTTCAGGGACTTGTGTCTCAGCAGCAGCGTTATACTTCCTGGTAGTAGGCTACGGCAGCGGTGGACTGATATTACCTAGGTTACCGGCAGAAACTAGTCCCTGAAAATGTGATGATGATTCACACGATGCAAGGTTAGTTTTATTTCTAATCATTTCTAATAATAATAATTTCTAATAATAATAATATGTCTTATCTTCTACTGTTTTAGGCAGGCTAGCAGGCTAGCCGAACCCGTTGACTTGTGCTAGCCTAGCACCAGTGAACTCTGCAACTAGAAGAACTGAATGCAATTTGTTAAAAACGTCTCCAATGATAAATAACACACAGGATAACTTGGAAATGAGGTCATATGTCCAAAATGTGAACTACCCCTTTAAGGCTAGTTAGGGTAAAGGTTAGGGTTAGGTTAGGGATGGGGTTAGGGTTAGGGTTAGGGTTAGGGTTAGGGTTAGGGTTAGGGTTAGGGTTAGGGTTTAGGGTTAGGGTTAGGGTTAGGGTTAGGGTTAGGGTTAGGGTTAGGG
>OMKI01047001.1:0-17107 GCA_900302315.1 Phycis blennoides
ACCCCCTGTGGCTTCTCCTTCCTGCTTTGGCTCAGTGACAGGCATGTGGTGTCATGACGTGGACGGGCTGGGGTCCTGTTCCAGTAGTACCAGCAGTCCTGTTTGTTTTCTCCTCCTTGTCCAGTTCATCATCTCAAAATTGGTCGTTTACGCTGCTCAAGCTTACTTCGATTTGTGTAAAATATATTCTTGTTTTCTTTATTCATTTTTTTTTTAAATGATAGCTTATCTGCTCACACACATTATATTAATGCCATGAAATTAAATTTTACAATATTACGACGCCGACTTGTCCGTGTTTTCTCACGGCGACTCTGCTGTGGCTGGTAAGTAATTACTAGATCAAGAACATGGACAGACTGTGATGTTTTTACAAGCCGATCCCTTTCCAAGGAGCTGTAGAGAGCGGTAACGACCACCAGATGGTAGTGTTTCTAGATAACGCTGAGGCAGCAGATGGCAGTGGCAAGTGTAGGGTACATGAGAGTGTACTACTTTTGACTTGTGAAGAAGCGGTTATTCTGCTCCGTGAACATCTCAGACACAACACAAAACATCATAATCCCACACGTACACACGTCACATAAAAATGCCCCTCCACACACACTAGAAACACATTTGAATGAACCGACGTATTCTACATGAATTTGTACACGTCTTAAAAGGCTCATCTGCACACTGTAGCATTGATGAGCCAGCAATGCTGGTCTACCTCTGGATGCCCGTGTCATGGTTGCAGTGTTATTGTATAGATTCATAATATCGATGAATTAGCACTAACTCATAGGCACTTGAATATTATTAAATAATACAAGGAAATACTAACCTGTTGATTCCCTCTAGTAACCCTGCAATTGGCTGTAGTTCATCCAATACCGATGTGTACTCTGCTTTGTTCACACCGGTAAGTGGCTTCAGATGAAAGCATCTGTATGTCGACCACCTGACTGAAGATGTGACGGGTGCTCTCCGTGGTGCTGATCCTGAAAGCCCCCCCTGGGACGCGACACTGTGGTCCACAGAGTGCAGACCATCTCCTCCGTGACCTCACGAGCAGGGAAACGAGACACGCGACGACGGGGAAGTAGAATGCGGCTCCTCTCCTCGGCACTGTGATGGACAAAACGTTAACGCCGCCTCGAGGATGAGGAACAGCTGGCCTGGCATGCATGTACCTGCGTATACCTGGGGGCAGTGGCGCCTCGTCAGACAAAGCACAGTCCAATCACGCGTTGGCCTCTCCTTCAGTAAGAAAAGATTGACAAGGAAAAAACAAGGAAGAAATACAATAAAAAAAATCCCGACTGAAACAACCATGGGGTAAAACCGACAAAAAACACCCCCACCAAACACTCAAATAAGAACCATAAAACATCAGTCCAGAAATCCTTTACATTTTATTGCACGATCACCCAACATATGTTCCCTCAAGGGAGTGCAGCAGGAAGACTAAACTTAAATAGCATTTAAATTAGCACACGCTGCACTATAACTGACATCTCAAAAAAAATAAAAATACATGATACATGATTTTTTCCCCTGGTTTCCCCAGCAGGGCAGCGTCTCCGCTGTGTCCGGGTGCGGGGAGACAGTGGTGTTGTCAGGGGTTTGCCGTGGCAACAATCACACACTAGGCGCTCTAATGTCTGCAACTGAACATCCTGTATGTTGTACAACACTGTTGGTTGGCCACGCAGTCCCAGTAATACTCGAATGGTGCATATACAAGTGGATCAACACGGTTCCATATGCCCCCTTTTCTTCCCCCTCAAAGAACAATAAAAAGAGTCTCCATCCAATTGGAATTTTCCGAAACCTCAATTCAATACCACGATACAGTTTTTAACAAGATATATTGAGTATACTATAAGCAACATTTGTTTTGCCGAGCTTCATCGAATTCTTTTAACCGTCTGGGTAGGAAAATGCATTCACCCACCTACAGTGTTGCTCTACCCAGGCCATTAAAAACGGGTTCAGATTATAGACAGCGTTTGTAATCTGACGACCGCATTCGTTCAGAACGTATATTCACAGATAGAACCCACTGACGTCCGAGTCAATGAGCGCGTGTTCGTTTAGACAATTGATCCTCAGGCAGGCTATTTGGCTGCTGGTTGTTCAAGTACTATTAAATACATAGTGAGGGACTCATGGAGGATATCTAGGTAGTGAGTACGCTTTTAGGTAATACTGTAGTAGCATGCTAAATCAATGACGCCCCGCTACGTTAGCTTGTGTGTCCTATAATAGCTTGTCTCTCAGCTCGGTTAGAAAGCTCCAGTCCAGTGTCCGCTCGTGTCTTAATGCTCCCCGTCCCCGCGGTGTCCAGGGACCCCTGACGAGGGGGACGTCCTTCAGCCGGGGGGGGGGGTCTTCTGTGTTTGTCGTCGTCATCGTTGAGTAACATCAAGTGCTTCACAAAAACAGAAGAAAAGAAAAACGATAGTGGGGCGAGGGTAACTCCCCGCCCGCCGGCCACGCCCAAGGTTAAGTGCAAACGTTTATTCATGTGATGCCTTCCGAAGAAATGTTCTAGAGGGCGCCATCTTGTTTCCTCCCAGTGGTCCTTTTTGCCTCCCTCCGCTCATACGATGGTCTCGTCCGTGGTCTTCTTGGTGGACTTGGTGGGCAACGAGTGCTGGGTGGCGTGCGCCCCTTTGGTGTCGGGCATCAGCAGGCGCACCTTCTGATTGGTTCGCCTCCACTCCGAGTACAGCTGACAGTGGTAGCGGAACGACACCTGGGGGTGAGGGGTGTTGGGAGGGAAGAACAGGGGTTTTAGGTGATGTACAACGAGGGCTGCACACAGTCAATTGCTTATTAATAGAAATTGGGGATTTTGGCCTCTGTCATCATCTAATGTGCCACAACACACAAGGTCACAACACAAACTCAAAAAGATGAATGTGAATCGGAGGACATTAAAATCTAACCACCGGCCACTACAACTCGACAATTAAATAAATACATATTTATTGTCATCGTTTTTTGGCCAAAACATTTTGTGAATAATCAAAAATCACATTATTGGGTAAAATTATTTAAAAAAAAAAGTATTTTTTGTATCCTAATCGCACAGCCCATGCACGAAGGACAATGCTACGGCTAGGGCTACGGCTAGGGCTAGCCCTACGGCGGGTTTACACCACCCACCAGCGTCCAGAGGATGTAGATGGTGAAAAGCGCGATGGTTAAGGCGATGAGCCCCACGGCCTCCAGCCTGCTCTTCAGCTGCAGGTGGTCCTGGGCCCCGCGGAGACACAGCCAGCCGGAGATGGCGGCCAGGGGTGTGATGAGCAGGAAGCAGGCCATGTCACACAGCAGCGTGCGCTTCTCGCTGCGGGGGCCCGGGTCCTTCAGCCACTGAGGAGCACCAGGGCATATACAGAGATGACACACTGACTCATGCTGTCGTTTTAAAAAAGTGTTATACTCAGGTACTACTTGGTACCTTGTCCTAAGTGATCATTCCACCATGGAGTACTTCTAGTATTTAGTCGGTTACACTATTCGGTCGGTTTGGCTTTCATCCAATGCACGTTCAAGAGAATAGGCCAACATGAGATACACGGAGTCTTGGGAGCAGGTAGGGATTAGACAATTTGCCTGAGGATGCCTACAAGGCAGATCGGGGATTGAACCCGGAACCATTCGGCTGGGAGACGAACACCGTGGCCCGTACACTACCCTGCTCCTGTTACACTTACACAACCCACACAACTCGATGACATAACACATGGTGTCAAGTGAGCAAAGTGGTCATGAACGGCATTGTCCTCACCATAGATATAGTGCTTATGCTGTCGACATTGGGACCGCTGGACGCCAATTCAAAAAAATGCACATTTCGTTTGAATTCCAACATGGAGTTATCTGGCACTAATGTGACGACCTCCGTGAATCTCTGACCGCCGCGGCCGACACGCCCCGGCGAGCAGCTGCAGGCATTCGCAACAGGGCCTGCTCTTCCCTCTCAGCTATATATATATACACACCAAGTACAACGCCTACCAAAATATATTATCATCGGAACCTGAAAGAATACCATGATCCCATTACCTTTGATTCAACCGAGGGCGGAGTACGCCCCATTGTACGCTCAGAAAGCTTTTGAAAATGTTTTTTATCCTTCTCCATGCGAATTCCCATTGGCCTTGGAATCAACCTGATGGAATCACTATTCTTAAAGGGGCATTTAGCAGACGCTTTTGGTCCAAAGCGACTCACAATCAGTACATTTGTGGGGTTCGACACGTGAACAGTTGGAGGTGGGGGATAAAGGGGATCGAACCGCCGACCCTACGGTTGGTGGACGCCCCACTCTGTCCACCCGCTCTACCCACTGAGCTACTGCCGCCCCCCGCCGCTCTATTCTTAAGGAATGACAACGTTCCCCCCCGGAGTGGCGTTCCCACCGCCGCCGCCGCTGACCTGTGTGAGGGGCTGCGGCCGGCGCTCGGTGGTGAACTCCGTGTGGCAGAGCTCGCAGTAGCTGGTGTTGGAGGAGGACAGCCACTTCTCCAGGCAGCTCTTGTGCACTTTGCCCAGGGTGCCCGTGCAGTCGCAGGGGGAGAGAAGCGTCTCGCCACCGCCGCCTTCGTGGCAAATGCGACACATTCCGACATCACTGTGGAGGGGGGGGGGGGGAGAGACAGGGGTAGCAGTAGCAGCAGCAGCGCACAACACAATTAACACCATTAGAAGGCATTGGCTGGTGCACCGAGGCCCTCATTGTCTGCAGTCCAACGTGGACCCTTTGTGTTGTGGAGGAGGGCGCCCCATGTGATTTTAATGCGGCATTCCATTCCGGACGCGGGCCCCCGTCTCACCTCTGCAGGCTGGCGGCTTTGACGATGGTGGAGAGCGGGCGGCCATCTTTGGCCGTGACCTTGGCGACGTACTGGGCCTGCGAGGTGGAGTCGGACTGCTCCGAGTCCTTGGAGGAGTCCGTCTCGCCGCCGCCGCCGCCGCCCGAGTAGTCGCACAGGGAGCCGGGGAGGTGGCAGCAGCCGGGGGTAGACATGGCTGTGAAGGGGTGGAAGGGCAGCCACAGGAGACACCGCTGTGTGAGCTCAGTAGGAGAGGAGCATCAGAGATGGTACAACTCCTGGCGTCACTTCAACATCTGCGGCCGATTTGTCAAATGAACTTCCTCGCGCCGATTCTGCCAAAGAGCATTTTAGGGTGGGCCATGATGCGCGCCTGCCACATATATAAACAATCATAGAGGAGGGGACGGTTACAATGGTTGGACCACCCAGGTCTGTATTGTCCTTTAACTCAAACTAAACAAAGAATGTCTTGACACGTTTGCCAACCAACTCTCTAGTCCTGAACAGCAAATTTCAGGTGGATTAAAAAAAATTAAAAAAAAAGGTTAACAGTAAAATATGAGATGACATCCAAACCTGTATTTGAAAGTTAAAGTGAAAGTGGACACTGGTTAGCCCCATAGGTGACCCAAGCCTATATAATAACTATATCATTGTACTATAATAATTAAAAAAAGCTTTTGAAGATGTATCCATGTTGAAACCACAAAGATGTTGCTTTGTTTTACTCAACATTTGACTTCTTAATAGGATTTAGGTAGCATGTTATCTGAATACCTATAATTATATTTGTTTTAAAACAGATAAACAAAAAGGGACATTTCAAAGACAACCCAAACGGTAGGGAAAACATCTGATGTATCACTGTTTCCAATGGATTCCCAATGGTAGTAAGCTCACTGTATGTAACATAGTAGGGCTGTAGTGTAGGGTTACATACACTGACATATAGACCTGCTGGAATACCTGTCTGGGAAACAAACAAAAACACTCTCAGGTGATGCTGGAGTGGCAAATATTGACAATGTTTTGATGTGTTGACACCATGCTCCAAACCTGCATGTACACTTCCACGTAGTTAACCATCATGTCATAACTGTATAGTTAGTACAGAATAATGGAGATACGACAACCAATGCGTGTTCCCATTGTAATGCCCGTTATGATTAGATCTACAATAATAATAAACGTGCATATAACTGGTTAAGTGAGACAAGCAGTCTGAGTTTTACTACAAGTCAATTATGTAGCGCAGACTATTATTGATCAGCGGTCAATCATTCTCTACTTTCAGGGCACATTTCAACTCTATTAACGTACTGCTTGGTGATTGATGACGGCAACGACAACGTCTAAGAAACGGTACATTTATGGGGGAAATATAGAGTCCACAAATAATACCATCTGACAAAAACATGATTTGTGTTGTTATTTTTTTCGGAGAAGCTGGTACCGCATTAAAAGAGCAGATACTCACCCCACGGCCTGTGTCGCCTGGCCTCAGCCCTCTGAGGAGCAGCACCGTTACCTACTGATACAGGCTGGCTAACACTAGCCTAGCTACTGGAAATGACATTGACGTCTTGCAAAAATGCATTTCTGTCGGTGAAACTCGTGTTTTGTATCCTCCCCATAGTTGACGGTGTAACGCTGTCGGTTTTGTTTTCGTGTCTGTGATAAATATCCGGATGATCTGCCGGGATGTTGAGAACTAGCGTGGCTAGCTGGCTAGCAACGGACAAGGCTCGCTCAACATCCCTCAGCTGTGCGCGTGTCACGTGACCGTAATCTTCACAGGTGTTAAAAAAAAAAACATGCAGCCTTCATGCTGGCGTTAAACGGATCCTGCGAAACATGGGAAAACGCAGACATACTGCAGAGCAATAAATCATAATGTATTAAAGGAAACAGTATCATGATGATTTATACGATTCGTAATACTTTGAATACATTTATATTATAAAGGTAATTATTACTATAACAATTTATAGGTGTTTTTCTTGTGGTTACATACTTACACTACTAATCTCACATAACACATTTGTGTGTGTGCACCCACATGTATATGTGTCTGTGAGTGTGCATGCTTGTCTTTTTTTCTGCAAATGCGTGCGTGTGTGTGTGCGTGTGCCTGTGTGTGAGTGCGTGTGTGTATCTGTGCGCGCGCTGAGATCGAAAACGTGTTTCTCGTTACCTATCCCCACGATTCCATTTGGTCAAAGTCCAGTGGAAGTCATGAGACCATGGGACAAACCTTGCTGCATGCTGGAGAAGATCATGAGATAGCTGTTAGTGGACTTTAACTAAGGCAAACATGGAATATACTTGAAACTTGAAACCAGCAGAGGAAGGTTATATAGTTATATATATAGGCCTATATATATATATGTTTCTATCTATTTACAGTATGTACACAAACTAGCCAAATCACATTATGTATTGGATAGTACAGTGTGTATATACAATACAGTAGCACAACAGGAATTTGAAGAAATAAAATAAAATGCAATAATTTTAAACTTACTATTACATTTACAGATTATTGATCTTTCTTAATTTTTTATGTTGACCGTGTTTCTATTTGTCATGTCTGCATGCACTCAGCCTGCTTTAACTTAACTAAATGCAGTCATTCAAATGTAGATGATAAAACGATGATAAAACCCTCTATTTCTTGTGTCAAACTCAAGGCCCGCGGGCCCAATCCGGCCCGCCACGTCATTTTATGTGGCCTGCGACAGCTTAACAGCGCTATGCTGCTTTGCTTCACAGTGTACCGTACAGCCACCGTGAGCTACGTCTCCCACAGTGGTTTCAGGGCTTCCATCTATTTTTGCATTTATATGAATGCATGTACAATATTTGTACACTTGAATAAATAAAAATCAAATGCAGAGACAGTTACTTAACAATATGTTAAGGAGTAGTTATGTATATAGTCTCACAGTCACAACCGGCCCTTTGAGGGCCACCATAATGCTGATGTGGCCTGGAATGAAAAAGAGTCTGACACCACTGCTCTAGAGCAGTGACATGTGTGGTTATTTGGGGTGCCACGCATTTTGAAATACAAAAAAAGACAAATGTTTTCAAATGCAACAGTTGGCTAATCATGAGGTCTATGTGCAGTACAGTAAGGCAGTTGAGCTGAGACAGACAGACATACTTTAATGATCCCTGAGGGAAATTGCATTCGTTACGAATACTCCAGTTGAGTGTGAAAGGGAAAAGAAAAGAAAAACAGTATAGAAGTAAAAGTAAAAAACAGTATAGGAGTGCAATGAAATATAAATATATAATATAAAAATATGTAAAAATATACATAAATATACATAAATCTAGGCATACACTATAGAAAGTAAATAGCATACACAAAGAAATAGCATATGAAGGTAAGTGAAGTCAGTGAATGTCAGTTACAAAGTGACCACTAAAGTGATAGTGAACACTACGATACAACCATGATAAAACACATGTACGCATGCACACACACACACACAAACATCCTTATACACGATATGTTCATTTTATATAGCGTCAACAAGAAAGGGAATAAAGGAGCAATATAGAAGCCATACAGCAGGTCATCCCAAGGGATGAGGACAGAAGCATTACATAAGTTATTCAGAACGTTTGGCTTCCCATCAGAGTGTAATTCAGTGGCTTCTCGTGACCTCTTTAACTTGGAGAGTGAGTCCTCATGTGCGGTTGGACAGGCAATGATCCTGAATGATCCAATTTGACTTAGGTAATCCATGCCGCAATGGGAGGAATTCTTCACATACTTCTCTCTCCCAAGGCTCTTCTGCCCAAAATGTTCAATGAATACTTTAGAGTTCACCCATCAATTAATCTATGAATTCAATTCTGAGTGGTGGTTGTTTGCACCCAGGGAGCATGCTACTTAGACAGTGCTCAGAATGCTCAGTACCTGGGAACTGCTGGACCACGTCCATCTGAAATGTTTTCTTTAATTCACTACCAATGGTTAATGACCATAGGTGAGCTACAGGAATGCAGTCTGACTGGTACATGAAGTGCTTTGAGGTCATGACTCATCACTTGGCTTCCTCTTACCACACTGTGACGCCAACGGCAACGACAGCAGTGTAAAACGGGCATTGATTTCATATCCAAAATTAGATTTCTTGTCTGGAATTAATAACGTTTACTTGATAGTATCTTAGAATTTGCCTCTGCAGATCACATGATGCCTGGGGCGACTATCCCCGTGAAGCCATCTCCCCCAGACCTGGAGATATTTGATTGCATTCCTGTCGTTCCACACTCGGGTGCTAGGTCCTGCAGAGTGTGCTAGTACACTCTGTCTCGGTAGATGGTCAGCGTGTCGAGACGTAAAAGAGGACAACTCCTCTGCTGATAGGGCATGTTTTGCAAAGTTTGGAAAGTTCAAAATATGAGTTAAGATACTCAATTTCAGTTAAGCTTATTGAATACACCAACATGCCTATTGATATTTTACCCAGTGTGTCCTTCTATGGTATTGCCATAGCAAACTGGGAGAGGAAGCAGCAGCCACCAAACTGGTTAAAGATGGATGAGCCTTGACTATACCTGATATTAATATAAAACTACTGGGTGCAATCGTTGGATAAACTCATAAAGCTGATACTGAATTCCAACTAGATTGAACAGCACATGTGCATTGTATCATATGACCACAATAATCTGTTGACATGGTTATCTGATTTGGATTAGCAAATGGTAGTCATAAGCGACGGCGTGTCAAACTTGAGTCCCTAATTCCAAAAACGGTGAACATTTATTTAGCTTGTTATTAAATCACCAAACCAGAGGTTGTTTTTTTTTTTTTACAAACAAACTTTTGCTAACGTGATCGTGATCGGTCGATCTAACGACACTCACATAGGAACGCTACTCTCGTGCTTTCTCTCTATCTGACAAACTGGGCTACGGTGTGTGTACAAAAGTTGCGAATAATAAGCAACCATCGCAGTGAATGATTACGTGCCCTCACCATGTTCATATTATTTTTTGCATATTATTATTTGAATATAGGCCTAGTTATGTGTCTGTGTAAATTATTTATAACACACATAATCTCCATCTGCAGGTATGGTTAATTTCATTTTCTTTTAATCTGAAAATCGCTTTTGCTTCATTTCAATGGCCTACATATTTGGACAAATAGTACAATTGTCTGTCAGATTTTGATCAGCCTGTATCCATGTTTTTGACAACCTGCTGTGATTAAAATAGGCTACTGCTAGTATGCTAGTTTTATTTTTTTCCAATTCATTTTTGTTATAATCACTGAGAACCACTGAGCATGTAGGAACACAAACCTGTAAATACGTTCGATACATTCCACATAAATCTTACTTAACTGATACTAAAATCAATTACTTGTACAGGTGGTCACGATTTTTTTTCGAGGTCCTATATTACAATCAATGTTTTGGTTTGTTTAACTTTCAGTGTTCATTCAGGATGTGTGTGCATGCGAGCAGTGCGTGATCGGGCGGAGACAGCATGACGTGTGCAGACGAACTGGCCAATAGCAGCACTCGTTATACGGCCTATGATTGTACAGTAATACTATAACCCCTCCCACTCGTTCTACTGCAGCAATAAGGTAGCCGATGTCCAAGATCACTGATGAAAAATCGAGCCGTTTGCAAGGACCTGGGCTATATACATACCAACAATAAATCGTATGCCCGCCGTGAACCATTATGACTTTCTAGTCCTCATCTGATCGAAGAAAATACATTCGCGGCGCAGCAGAGGGGTTTGTGTCCGAAGCCCGGGAGAAGAGGCATGTCGGCCTCTGCATAACACTGCCCGTACCACACTGCCTTCTGAATAAGCAGAGACGCACTCGCGAAGATTCGGATTCATCGTCGACGTTTGTTGTTTTCACACCGGGGCTAATATCGCCTCGCCAGCAGCCAGAGCCAGGGAACAGTCTCCGCCACAGCCCCCCGGGTTAGCTGTTTCGCGGAGCATGCTAAAGAATGAGCCAAAGGGATACATTGGTTCATTTGTTTGCCGGAGGGTAAGTAACATCGTTTCGCCAAAATGGGTCAACTTTATTAACTGCCCTGTGTTGTGTCGGAACGACTCGAACCCGCTGGAAACGGCCAACGACTCAGTCGAGTGAGTCATTACATATCAGCATGATGGTGCGCAGAGGTCGACTCCCCTGCTGTTCGTTGGTCAACAACGAACGACATAAAGGAATCCCCCTTCATCACTCCAGATTTGTATTACTTGAATATTAACACTACATCAGGGGGGAGATTGGCCTTGGTTCACGTTTATAAATAGGTTTTATAATGGCCTCCTGCCAGTGAACTGTTTGCAGTTGTTTAGGTTCTGTAAACCTTAATACATAATAGATATTATTCCTATAATCTAGTCTAGTCGTCTGTAAAATAAACGTAATAGAATGGAGGCTAGGCTTTAAAGCGATTGAAATTGCAGAGCAGACACAGTTTGTGTATTTGACAGATACTATGACCACGCCGTGTCGTGTCATTACTGTAGAGGTTAAAGGTTAATACCGTCTATCTATTGTGCCCCAATACCAGTCGAGCTTTTCCCCTCCGTGCTTTTATCTTGGGTTTCGCAAGGTCTCTGGCGTTCATTGTCAATCTAAATCCTTTGATATTGAAATAACGCTCTCAAAAGATCGAATCCCGTCTTCTTTATCTCATTATCCCTTTTTAGAGTGACCTATGGATAAACAAGTCCAGATGAAATGCTGTGATTAAAAAACGGTCTTTATTCAAACTTCGAAATGCAGAGTGTCCCCTCAGAGTGTCCGTCACCTCACGCATGGCACTCAATACACACAGCCCTGAAATAGTGGGCCAAAGGTCGGCCTGCCTCCAATGCCTGCTTATAACTGGGTCGGCCCTTTTGACTGGCAGGAGTAAATATAGCTGGAGCTATTCGAATAGGAGTTGATCATTGCAGAGGAGAACACAACACAACACAAAGCTACAGCTCAATTTCACAATTGTAATAATAGCGAATAGGAATAGACCACTGGCTTTCCTGATGGGCACAACACATTGAGCATGCACATTCCAGCTGGTTTGCCTTGTCGCAACAGGGCACCAATGTCTGTTGTCTGTCTGTCATTGTCACAGTGGAAATCTAGGCCTGTTGAAGGTTCCTTGGAGGATGGTTACCAAAACCCGACGTACTTTACTGCTGACCCATCTACTAAAGAGAATCATGTTAAAAACATGCTATAATGTTATTGGTCTTCAGTTCTGCTACATATGTTGCTATTGCAGTACAGCTAACCGACAACAAAACGTGTATATATATATATATATATATATATATATCTTTTGGAAGGGTATGATCAAATCAAATAGCGGCATCAGAAGAAAGGGTTTTTCTTCCGTATTGTATCGTGTATGTTGGTAGCCAGACCTGGTCATGACCAAAGTCATGATGAACGTGCAAGATGGCGCACATTCCTTCATTCACTCTTCCCTTTGTGCCTCTTCACATCCCCACCCCCCAATTTCCTGTTCCTGTTTCTGGGTTACATTCCCTTCCTCCTCCTCCTCCTCCTCCTCCTTCTCTTAGATGCGGGGGTACAGTGGGCGCCATCTTGACCTGTCCTCTGGAGGTGGTGAAGACGAGGCTCCAGTCTTCCTCCGTCACCTTCTACATCTCCGAGGTGCAGCTCAGCACCGTCAACGGAGCCAGTGTGGCCCGCATGTCGCCCCCCGGGCCCATACACTGTCTCAAGTGAGTATGAAGTCAAAATCACGTCTGATGTTCGTCTGCGTTTGATCTCGGGTTACAAAACGTGCAACATCCTGGAGTGATTCATTAGCACTCGCGTCACAATTATTTCCCGAGTGGACCTTCGTGTTGAAACAAAGTAAATGACGAATACAAATGTACAATATACAGTGCCTTTTTATTGGGTGTTCACTCACTTGCTCAGGGATCCGGTATTAATGAGGTCATGTTCCTCCAAACAAGGCCTGTGGCCTGACAACTTACCGCCCCCATCCAGAGCAACGTCTAAGTCACGGTGGCATTTTGGAGTGCTTTTACCCTTTGCTACCCTATAAACGTCAGTATTTTTCGGTATGTACCGAGGGGGGGGAAAATGAATGAAAAGGTGACGCAAATGGGTCCATCGTGTTATGGATTAGCGTCGGGCAATTCCAGAGACGCCTCCATGTCATGGCGCGGAAGTGACCTTTGGAGCTATAAGGCCCCATGACTCCAGAGTGACTCGCGTTAAGACAGGCTGGCATGCGTTATCTCTTACTTACGCTCTCCCATTAGCAAACATTATGCTCTCCAATTGAGGCGACGCAGTGAATAGCTATTGTGCCAGAGCTGGGGTAACTTTGTTACCAAATGCCAGGCGTTCCTGTAGCTACAGTATGGGCCTTTCTACCCTGACTCTGTCAAAGCGTTGACGTGAGCAGCTTGGAGTCTGGTGGTGGACTTTAGAATGATAGTATGTCGCCGTGTCGGGTCACAATCTGCATACTACTTTTGATGTATCTTTGCTTTGCTCCAGGTCAGGATAAGAGGGGGCTGTCACAGTGTCACTGGGTCTATAGCTTCTGTGCTGTGCAAACTGTCTGGCAACAGGTCGAAGTAGTTTAATCTTTTCTTTTTAAGATTTATTTTCAGGTATCTTGTGCTTTGGATGGGAAGGTGAGGGAGAGGGAGAGAGAGAGGGAAGAGAGGGAGAGAGAGGGAGGGAGAGAGAGGGAGAGAGAGAGAGAGAGGTTTTAAAGACGGAGCTGTCTTAAAGACAGAGCCTTAATGGTGCACGCTCTACCAGGTGACCCACCAGGGCATGTCCAACTGACAAAGTCAAATGCGAAAGTAAAGTAAAAGTTCAAATATTTGTTCCATATTCATATGGGATATGAATATTTATATTGAAAACATTTAGCCATAGTTGACCCTCCGGGATGATTGCGGTGAATCAGCATTTTAGCTTCAGTCGGCTGCAGCCTTGATGATTGGTTCAACTTGAGTTCTTGACAAACTCGACAACGTGCTGGTCCGACGTTCTCTGTTTCACAACACGTAGGGTACGCCCGCCAGAGATTGTGTTGAACGCTTTGGTCAAAATCCACAAAGACCACCATCAACAGGGGCCCAGGTCTCCCTCGAGTGCTTAGCCGCTCCGTTCAGCACCTACCTGGGGACGCTAGGGAGCCCCTCTGTCTGGGATTCAGTGGACAGGCTCTTGGGTCAGAATCCTAGAATACAGACGTATGATCAGGGAATCCATGGTTATAGGACGTCAACGATTGGCGATCTCGCATTTCGTCTGCATCCCCTGATTGGGGCAGCAGTCTGGGGCAGTGCTCTTTGAGAGATGGAGGGGTTCTGCCGTGTACCAGCCATGCCGTTGAACGGGCGGTGAGTTGTTCACCCTTTGGATCCCAGGCTAGTAGTTTTCCCCCACTTGAGCTGCCAGGATCAGGTATCAGAACTCCCAATTGTCCGTCTCTGCAGTCTTCCGATGAGGAAGATTCGATCAGGTCAGGATCCTGCACACACACACACACACCCCCCACACACCACCGGCAGACCGGGTCCAGATTGGACAGAAGCACTTTGATGTGTAATCATGGAATCTTGATTCAGCAGTGGGGGTCTCTCAGCTCTTGGGGGGGGGGGGGTTGTTTGGGGTATCAACAGCAGCTGCTTCCGCCCTTACCACGCTTCTTCCCCAGGAGTGATACATGGCCTCATTAACGTGTCCCCCATCCCCCAAGGGGGGGGGCGCGGGCTTGGACAAGAGGCCGCGGGCAATTCCTTGCGGCTACGAGTGCTTTGAACAACGCAACGGCAGCATGCACACACACAACTGTATGGAGTAGCGGCAGTAGGAAGTAGAAAAGTGATAACTAGGTCAAGATGGAGGGTGGTGTAGCCCATGCCCAGTAGGCGAACAGAGGAATGGTTATACAAATTTTGCTACAGGACAGAAGGCAATGAGAGATTGTCTGTTTATTTGTTTGCATTCTAATGCAATGCGTTTAATGGCAAATTAATGTATGGATCATTGGATATGCTGTGTATATACAGTATATGTAGGTAGTTGGCTACTATGGGACAGGAATGAATGCTCTTGAACTTAGCTGCCATCTTTTTTATATTAAAAACTGGCGGTTACATTTGACGTTCTCTGAGGTAGATTTCTCTCGTCCGTTATGCCCACTGGTTAAACCCTTTAGTTAAATGTTGTGGTGCTTATCCATCTCCCCGCGAGGGGCTTTCAACCACGGCGGTTGAACCTTTTTTACGTTCTATCGGCCGCGCTGGCGTGCACCGTCGAGGTTAAACGGGCCGGGGGAACGCTGATTCAGAACCGGAATGACGACGCCATGGCAACGTACAGACGCTCGAACGCTCGTTTCAGAACCGAGGCCACGGAGCCACGCCGCCTGCAGCTACCGCACACCTACCACCGTGTGCTGAGCTAGCACCTTTCTCGGCCTTTCAGACCCGCAGTGATCATCCCCCACCCCCGTGTGCGGCGGCAAGGCCCGTGGGGTCAGGGGTCGAAGTCGAGTCGCAGAAGTCCAATAAGATTGTGTCGGGAGAGTTGTGCAAATAAACGTGACCGGTTATTTTCGAGTGAACTCTTGCGAGGTTAAAAATGCGGCGGTGTCCGTAGTGCTCTGGTGAAGGCACGCGACCGCCCTAGTTCTGATTTGAAAAAACACGCGACTGCCCTAGTTCTGATTTTGAAAAACACGCGACTGCCCTAGTTCTGATTTGAAAACACGCTCGTGCGACTACATTAATGCTAGATACGGAAACAAATGTGTTGGATCGATCGACTCATTTGCTGTGGGATGTTAGGTCTGTTTAGGGATCGGGATTCATTTTCCCTGGCGTGTTTCTGTGAACTCGGTGTGCGCGTGTGTAACACTGTCGCCTATGTGTACACCAAAAGCCCTTGTTTCAGTCCAGTAAACAACAGAAAATGAGGGCGAACAAAGTGGGTGGTGGAAATAATACACGTTTGGTTTGATAATAAATTGCTGTTGCTTTTGGTGATATGAGAAATAAAATAATGGATAAGAAAGCACAAACAAATCCCGAAGCTTTTCAGGGTGTTTTTTAAAAACTCGTATCATATTTCAAACCGTGTGAACGTTTTCCATTTTCTAATCCGGGATACGACATTGGCCACGGTGCTGTTGATAGTCTAGTCGTGTTCCCTGTGATTTCTCGATGAACGATTCCAGATGAACGACGACGTTTAACCCTTTGATAGGAACTCATCCCGATGCCTTCGGGGTTAAGCTCACCGTCAGTCTTTCTGCTTCTCCTCCCATCCTCCCCCGTTAGGCTGATCCTGGAGAGAGAAGGCCCTCGCTCGCTGTTCCGAGGGCTGGGACCTAACCTGGTGGGCGTGGCACCGTCCAGGTAATATCACATCACACCCGTCTTATGTCTTCCTTTGCTTACACATGTTATGTTATTGTGTGTGTCTTTTTGATAACTGCTTCTTCACGGCTGCCTTGACAATGTAGGGTGGGTTTTGCGCGCGCACACACACACACACACACACACACACACACACACACACACACACACACACACACACACACACACACACACACACACACACACACACACACACACTATTGTGATGTTATGTTTGGGAATCAAATGTTATCATTACCACAGGGGAAATATTGCTCCAGCAATTCTAAAATGGAGGCACTAAACCACAACAACACTACCTTTAAAACCCTGAACATATTACTTGCGTAGGAGCCGAAAATATTTATACATGAACCCTTTTGACCTGGTTTGTTGTATTTCTATTTATCTGGCTCGCTTTGTGGTCGGCTTAAAAATTGAAATATGAAACGCAGAGCAAACACACAGGCAAGATGTCGTCCAAGCTGGAGAACCAGAGTGGAGACTGTGCTTCTAAACCATGCGGAAATGAAGGATTTCATTGGTTAGCCTGTACTAGCTCTTGGCTGTTTCTCATTGCATAAGAGGATTTTTGACTCAGCAACAGCAGCAGCAGCAGCATCAGGAGCCGGGTCAGCTGTAATGCACCGACACGGCGGTCACGTGACCTGTGATGTCACCGTGGACCACGGAGATGCTTTTTAATTGGCCAGGCTGTCGTTTTGGTCACGGGGCACGTCCGTAGGCGTGCGTGGTTTTGCGTTTTCGTGCCGCCGGTCCCCGGTGACTGGAGGCCCGGGCCGTACCAAGCCCCCCCCCCCCCCCCCCCCCCCCCCCCCCCC
>OMKI01047003.1:0-11091 GCA_900302315.1 Phycis blennoides
ATGCTGAGGTAGGTCCTTCTATTCCTCAACATACATTAAATATATAATGTAGATCATCTACAAATTATGTGCATTTCTCCAAGGCGTCTCATGTTTGTTTCCAGGATATCCACATCCAGAACATTTCTCCAAGGTGTCTCATGTTTGTTTCCAGGATATCCACATCCAGAACATTTCTCCAAGGCGTCTCATGTTTGTTTCCAGGTCATCCACATCCAGAACATTTCTCCAAGGTGTCTCATGTTTGTTTCCAGGATATCCACATCCAGAACATTTCTCCAAGGCGTCTCATGTTTGTTTCCAGGATATCCACATCCAGAACATTTCTCCAAGGCGTCTCATGTTTGTTTCCAGGTCATCCGCATCCAGAACGTTCTCTCTGAGCAGCCGCTGGTCAGCCAGGTGTACGCTGACGACGGCAGCGTTCTGATTGGTTCCTCAGTAGCAGCACCGTACGGAGGGAAGCTGCTCATTGGAACAGTCTACCATAAAGCCCTGTGCTGTGATCTGGGCTGAGTCCTGGTGATCTGGGTGTCCAATGTTCTGGACAGAAATCTCCCATGCTTAAGTGAAGAAGATATACCGCATCTTGTGAAAAGCCAACAGTCTGTATATTTTTATACATGGGCCATTCTGGTCTGACTTAAATTACACTTTCATTGAGTTGTGTTTGTTGGAACAAGTTAAAGATTGTAAGCCTATATTTTGAAAGAGATGGCCAACCAGAATTTCTGGAAGTGTGTGTTATGCAACACTGAGACAAAAGCAGGTCAAGGCCTGTGGAGAAAGCCCCTGTCATGTGACTGTTTTGTTTGTTTTTCACCAGCTCAAATAATCCGATTTAGCTGTGAGTTGTATGGACCTTTTCACGAGACTTTCAGGAAATGTGATTTTTGTAGCTAACCCACTGTTTCATTGATTAATTTACAAGTAGATCAGTGAAAGAAGCTATAATGTTGATTTGAACTACTTTTATAACCCAGAAGTCTTCAAGCAATACCTTTGCATATTTCGATATCTTTGGAATCACTTCTGGAAATGTTCTGGTTGCGTTGATGGTGTAGTGTGTATAAAGGTTGACATACAAGATCCTACTGTGTGTGTGTCTGGTTCCTTTCACTGGTCAGTTGTAGCCAGCCTGTCCAAACCCGTCTGGTCTGAGTGGGTCGAGGCGGCCCTGGGGAAGCACTGCTCAGTGGTCTGATCTCTGCACTGCATTTGCAGCTTTTATTGGGCACAGATTTCTTCAATTTTCGTAAGTATGGCATTTATGAGAATGCAATATGGAGTATAATTGCCTTTTTTGTCTTGTGTTTTTGGTGTGTTCATGCCAACTCAGCTCTAGAGAATGATCTCACACGAAGAAACAATGACGCATGAATCTTGATTTCATTTTCAGAGAACTGATCCTCCGTCAAGAGAAATAGATCTGAAGAGCCTGCCTACTGTAGGCTATTAAAACATCGGTAGGCTTTACAGAACATGATTCACCAATGTTATGTTGGCCATGTGGACTTGAACCTCACCAAATGGTATTACCTGCTGTTCATATGTATCTATCCATTATCTTGTTCTATTCCTTTGCAGATTGTGGTGCTGAGGACATTACAATATTGAGATGGACTGGTCTTAATAAGCACTATATGGATTTATTACATTTACGTTTAGGGCATTTAGCAGACGCTTTTATCCAAAGCAACTAACAAGAAGTACATTTGTCAGAAGAGGGTGAAACATTTCATTGCAGCTAATACAGTAAGAAAGTCACCAGAACAAGTTTCAATTTAATTTCAATTGCTAGATTAACGATTGCTAGTATACAACATCTCTGGCTAAGTGGCAAGTTACAAAGGGCAATTATTAAGTGCCAAGACGTACAACATACAAGAGCATGAGGGGAGGGTTTTTTTTTCGTTTTTTGGGGGGGGAAAGGACTGAGGTTATGCAGGGTTCAGATGAACTCTGAACAAGTGGGTCTTGAGTCTCTTCCGGAAGATGGGGAGTGACTCTGCAGTCCTGACATTGGCAGGGAGCTCGTTCCACCACTGCGGTGCCAAAACGGAGAAGAGTTGTGATTTCGCCGTCCAACCTTTTCCTCCTTTTAGTGATGGAGGTACCAGTCGACCAGCTGAGGTAGTTGAGCAGAGTGCTCGAGCAGGGGCGTGGTGTTTCACATACTATCCTCTATGTGGTGTTGTCTTTACATTGTGTGGTCCTACATAGTGTTGTTTTTGTTGTGTGGGTTCTATGATGCATTATTCAAATGCTTCATTGCATAATCTGGCTCACATGGCAGACTTATCCTCATCATTTAATTGAACAAATCCCAAAGTAATGTAAATTGTACCGTTAAAAACAACGTAGCACTGGTGCTGTTACGCCTGTAATATCCTGGGACTTTGCAATTGGCTACATTGTATGGCTTAGTGTATGTTTCTATATATAGGATCTGTTTATGAATGATCGGCCTACATATACATGCAGGATCTATGACTGTCATTCTACCAGGGGCTAAAGTATCCTGGCATGCCGTCCTTCTCCGATGACCAGGGAAGATCTACGTGCTGGACCTGCTGGACCTGCTGGACCCTGTGATGGAGCCCGTGGAGATCACAGCAGAACTGGACCAGACCAGGCTTCCTGTGTGCAAACAGAATCAACATTTCACCTGACAAAAGGTTCAACATAGCGTCTTGTATTTCATTGACTACGAATCTCGGGCAGGCTTGTGATCAGCAGTAAGTCTGCAGAGTATTCGAGTGAACAAACACTTGTAATAAACCCATTAAACAAATTATCAATCTGAATTAGGATTGGCTCGAATGACATCAGGAATTATCAATTAACAGAGCACAAAGTTCCATTAAATGCATTGTTGTAAAATAATCTTAGTCTTGTTGTTTCCAGGTGTCTGTATGTTTCTAATCTACTGAATCACGAGATACGGGTGTTTGAGCGGAGCCAAGGTGAACATTTAACAGACATGAAGGTCAGCACCAGCCGACACTCCCGTGATGTTAGCAGGCGGTGGTCCACTGGGCTCACAGCTGGTCTCTGCAGAGGGTCTCCGTGGGTTTGTTGTGTGACAACATCGAGGTGGAACCTGCAACAGGAGAGCTGTGGCTTGGATGACATCCCAATGGTTTGAAGGGCTTTTCCAATGACCCAGTAGACCCTCCTGATGCTGAGGTAGGTCCTTCTATTCCTCAACATACATTAAATATATAATGTAGATCATCTACAAATTATGTGCATTTCTCCAAGGCGTCTCATGTTTGTTTCCAGGATATCCACATCCAGAACATTTCTCCAAGGTGTCTCATGTTTGTTTCCAGGATATCCACATCCAGAACATTTCTCCAAGGCGTCTCATGTTTGTTTCCAGGTCATCCACATCCAGAACGTTCTCTCTGAGCAGCCGCTGGTCAGCCAGGTGTACGCTGACGACGGCAGCGTTCTGATTGGTTCCTCAGTAGCAGCACCGTACGGAGGGAAGCTGCTCATTGGAACAGTCTACCATAAAGCCCTGTACTGTGATCTGGGCTGAGTCCTGGTGATCTGGGTGTCCAATGTTCTGGACAGAAATCTCCTGTGTTTAAGTGAAGAAGATATGCTGCATCTTTGTCTACCTTATGTTTTTTTTACACTTTTTTATACTTTCACTCTCTCACTTTACACTAACACTTATCGTTACTGTTGCTTGTTGTTTGTACTGTCTTTGTTGGTGTTGTTTTGTTGTGTTGTGTTTTGTGGTGTTTGTGCTGTTTGTTGTCTGTCAATGCGTGCGAACCACCAGGACAAATTCCTCGTAGGTGCAAACCTACTTGGCAATAAAGTTCTTCTGAGTTCTGAGTTCTGAGTTCTGAAAAGTGAAGACAATCTCACATTCAAAACTTACATTTAATTAAAAGTAAATGGACATCAAGTGATAGTATTTACATTTATTTTATTTTTACATGACATTTCCCTGAAGTCAGTGGTATTTCTTCATCAAGTCATTAATTCCTGAAATTAATATTTCCTGAAATAAAATTCTCCCATTTCCTCATGAGCTTCATTCATAACATCTCAGAGTGAAATGGACAAAGTAATAATAATCTAATATATAAAAAATAACAATCTAATCTAATGTATGAGGATTTGTGGTTATGTTTTAAAACAACAATTGTCACAATGATGTGAAGAACCCATGTAAAAATAACATAACATCACAATGACATGGAGAACACATGTTAAAATAACATTACGTCACAATGATGTGGCAAACAAATGTTAAAATAACATCACATCCATGACGATTGGCTGTTGAAAACGTCATCGGCAGCTGGATTCTATTGCTGAGTAGAAAAAGGTTCATCTCAACGTTTCTTTGAAATGATGTGGTGTGAAAGTCGAAGTCGACCAAGACAGAATTACTCAACTGAAGCAGAAGTAACACTGTTCTCAGATATACATGGCAGCTTCAGAAGTCAAAGAACCTTTCTACTTCTTAGAGAACCTTACATTTAATAACCGCATCTTTACAGTTAGGGGTTTTGTAATTCATACCACCGTTCACATGCAGCACAGCGTTGGAGTGTGACCTGTTGCTGGTTGATACGGTCAGCGCTGTACAGAGCAGCCGTTTCCTTCAGTCGTCTTTGTGTTTGTTACAACTTGCACTCTGCTATCTGTGGCTGCGCAGGCCTTTCACCAGCCTGTCCAATCATTTGATTCAGCCTGAATGGAATGATTGGATGTCTGTGGCCTGTCTGTCTACCTACCTACCTACCTACCTACCTGCGTGTGCTCGGCAGATGTATTGCTAAAGCTAGTCCTTTGTCGGTTGGGTATTTTGAAGATCTACTTTCGTCTGGCTGTTCCTCAAAATTGCCTACCCAAGCTTTAAAGATGTGTGAGATATGTTTAATCACTCACAAATGAACTACAATTATCAACAGAATAAGAACAGTTCTGACATTAGGAGAAATGTATCTAGGTATTGTATTGCAGAGATTATGAATATTAGATCGTCTAGTGCCAGCCTGTACGTCCCGTAGTACCACTGTGTGCCTGAAGAGGTCGCTGGGACTGCAGGGTCCAGTCGGACCGCCGTCCATGACAGCGTGAAGACGAGTGCTTTGAAACCTCTTGTCAATCATGTGACCTGTATTCAGAACATGACCTGATCGCTTGAAGGACAAAAACCTGATGACGCCATCGTGCACATTTACTGTGAACTGTTAGCTTGATGCTACATTCAATGGGGGGAGGCATTTCTGGGGGAGCGGGGAGGTGGGAGAGAGAAGGGGGTCTCTCGGAGGGACTGGGCATAGCTTTGATTTTTACAGTAGGGTTGGCTTTCTGGTCTTAGGCTGCCCCCTATTTTGTGGCGGACTAATTGGACCGTTGGCCAAATCATACACGTTACACCCTTAAACAACCCGAGTACTAAAGACCCCCAGGACCCCGGCTCAGCCCATGTCGTCCGTGTCCTGGATCAAGACCCCCTCTGCCACCGTGGAGACGGTGAACCGTGTCTCTCCGCCAGCGGGGCGCGGGGCGTTCTCCAGTGGAACGTCTTGGTGAGAAGAACCACCATCGCTGCCGCACGGCTCAAAGATCCAGTCGTCCGAGTCCCCAACGGCGTCTTCGCCCGGCTGGCGGTCCAGCAGGGGCTCCGATCCAGCCGCGCCCCCCGGCGAGACGCCGTCCTCCTTCCCCGTGGCGTTGACGAACACCTCGCTGGCGCTGAGCCTGCGGCGGTGCCGCGGAGACTGCTCCAGGGTCTCCATGTTGTTCAGGAGGTCGCTGCAGCTCTTGGAGCGGCTCATCCCTCGGTGGTACAGCCGCACATGGCCCTCCTCGCCGATCTTCTTGATGACGGTGCTGTAGTCCTCCTCTTCCTCAGACATGAACTTGAAGATGTCCACCACGGTGGGCCGGGGAGTCTGGAGGTCCGGCTGGAAGGGCTCGTCCATGGGCGTCTTGTGCCTCTGCCGCCTCTTCTTCAGGACCTTGTGGGCCTCCACCACCATGTGGACGTTCCAGCTGAAGAACAGTGACAGCCAGGCCAGCCCCATGTAGATCCAGATCTCTGCACACACTCTGTACAGCCTGGGGTAGTCTATGTTCGGGTTGACTCCTAAATGAGGATGGAAACACAACGCAGGATGCTAACTGGTGATGTTCATGACTTGGTTCCATTCTATTTTGATGACCATGTCTTTACCTGCCACATAGTCCCCAAAGCCCACAGTAGTGAGGGTGATGAAGGAGAAGTAGATTCCCTCCAAGTACGTCCAACCTTCCAGAGACATGAAGACAAACGGTGGGATCACAAGATGCACCACCAGCCCCCACATCAGAAACAGGGCCGTACATATTAACTGCACCTTTTTCTGACAAAACAAAAAGAGACAAGGGGGCATTTTGTCAGCGTGCATACGAAGGAACGCGACTCGGCGTGTATCCCTGGAAACGAGTCTCACCACTGAAATGCCTTTCCTGATCAGAACCTGGGACAGGCGCTTGGCTCGGTCCCCAAAGAAGGAGCCCAGGTCACTGATCCACACGAGACACAGTGGGATCCCACAGAGACCGTACAGGATGCAGAACACACGGCCACTGACCGTCTTCGGAGCAACATTACCATAGCCTGAGAGAAAACGAGAACAACCGAATCAAAAAACTGCATTCGAATGGATGGAAGACTTGAACATATGGATGAAGCCCTCAAAAGGCAGCTGGTCAGGCAGACACACCTATGGTCGTTACAATAGAGGCAGCAAACACCACAGAGTTGGGCCAGTCCCAGGTGTTGCGGTACCTGTCCCCAGTGATGCTAACGCCTTGTCCGGCAGCGTCTGACACCACCTAGGGGTGTAGAAAAGTACACATCATCAATATTATTATCCCATCAGGACGGCTGTTGGGTAATACAAAGTAAAACCACTGTAACAACGTGATACAGCTGTGGTCACCACTAATGATCACTCAGAACACGTTGAGTCCACACCTTCCTCAGGAGTGAGGAAGTGAGGAGGTGAAGGGAGTGGCACTCCTTCATACACCTGGGACTGCGACGGTAACCTTTTGTCTGGGTTTCCGCCAGAAACGGGAAACGATACAGTACTACTTTCTGTTAACATTCATGCACTACTGCACTGTTGAAAACACTTTGCAGCTTCCTTCACTTCATATGATATTAGGTCCCGCCATCATGCTCTGTGTTGATTGTTGATCGTTATTATCTAAAGGGCATTTATCCCTTTAGATAATCCAAAGTCCAAAGCGACTTACAATCAGTACATTTTGTGGGGTTCGACATGCAGACAGTTGGAGGAGGAGGAGGAGGAGGAGGGGGATCAGGGGGATCAAACCGCCGACCCTGCGGTTAGTGGACGACCCGCTCTGTCCACCCGCTCTACACACTGAGCTACTGCCGCCCCATTATTATTATTATTATTATCTATAGTTGACCGATCGATAAACGACAAACAATAAACACCAACCACCAAGTCAAACTCCTTGGATGTCAAACCTGCTTGGACACAAACATCTTTCTGATTCTGGTTCTGATTCTGGGTCCGGGTGCCACAGGGAGAAACAACTTGACGTCAGTCGATGAACTTACGCTCAAAAGTTCTCGTTTTTCTCCAACTCGAACCAACAACCTCAGAATCAGGTTCTGATCCATACTACTAATGCACTTGTGTGTATCAGAAAGAGCACATGTTTGACGGCGTTGTGCTCAGGTTGTGTTTAATATCATAAAGACAAACTACTTTCTAAAGTGTGGATCTCCATGCCTATTAACACAGGTATCAGTAGACCTTCTGTTCCAGGTAGAGCTGACGTCATGTTCTTACCTCCAGGATGTATTCGAGGTCTTGCTTTGTCAAACAAGAGTATTTCTGTAAAATCATTTCCTTCTCGGCCACATATCTGCTTTTGGCCCATTGCCAGTTCGGCTCTTCTAGGATTTGGAAAACCGCCGCCCCGATGGACAAGTAGAAGATGATGCAGGACGTCAACAGCGGGCCCTTCTCGGCCATGTTAACGCGCTGCGATGCATCCTCACGTTCCCGTGGACGGGAGGTCTTCTCTTCCTGCTCGGCCGGTCCTGACTCAACACGGCGCGGCGGGGCCCCTGCTGGGAGTGGAGTCTCACGTCCCCCTGCTGGGAGTGGAGCCTCACGTCCCCCTGCTGGGAGTGGAGTCTCACGTCCCGTTGTGGTAATGTGTGCACACGTTTATACACGCGAGCACTCATTTCAACAACTTCCCATTTTGCATGTGGTGCTACAGGCTGACGGGGAGTCCTACAGGACAGGTAGGCTAGTGCAGGAAGCCCCAGGGTTTTGAAATATATTGTTTTATATATACTGTATATTGTCCCAGCCGTTCATTTATTCATATAATAATAATAATAATAATAATAATAATAATAATAATAATAATAATAATAATGATGTATACATGTCTACAAGTTATTTAGTGAGAACCAAGTGTTTTTTCCTGACAGTATATCAGCTGCTGCTAAGCGATGGATGTCCATCCAACAGAAACCCTGTTGATGACAGAAGAGGCTGGTCCAGAGTCCAGAGTCCAGGCGTCAAGAGCACAGAGGGCAACACGTGTCTGACAGGTGGGAGAGATGAATGGAGAGGAAAGTCAACCACCCTGAGAGCCCTGGAGCCTGGGGAGGGGAACTGACTGTCACAACGCTGTGGACTAAAGGGAACCTTCTACATGGAGGCAACACTGTTGTGAGGAACATCTTCTTTTATCCCAACCCAGACTGGCCCACAACATGTTCCCACAGATCCTCCGCTCTCCCAAGGCTGTGAGGAGGCAGACCTCCACTCCACTGTGTGACCGTCGCCATCCAGGACTATCTGAGGTGGTCCAACCCTTCAACCAGTCAACCACTGCCTGACAACTACTGCTCATGGCCACGCAGTCATGTTCAACGTGCCCTCCACAGACTCACCACCTCAGCAATGTGAGGACACAGAAACATCGGCCTGCCCTTTGGAAAGGCTGTACTCAAATAAAGGGTAAAGGGGGTATTTAGCAGACGCTTTTGTCCAAAGCGACTTACAATCAGTACATTTGTGGGGTTTGACATGTGGACAGTTGGAGGAGGAGGGGGATCAAGGGGATCGAACCGCCGACCCTACGGTTAGTGGACGACCCACTCTGCCCACCCGCTCTACCTACTGAGCTACTGCCGCCCCAAATACCAAATACCCCCAAATACAAGAAGAAAATCCACTGGAGAAAATCCACAATTATTAATTTGCTACATTGTTTAATACAAACTCTGACTTAGGCGTATTCTTATTCTTCTCAGAATGTAGACATCGTTTCTAACATGTGAAGTGAGACGTTAACTCTTATCTTGTCTGAGTTTAGTCTGCCCATGGGTGGGACCTGGCTGGACACCCTGATAACGGAGAGATGGCTTCTCGGTGGTGACCCAGCAGCCCGCAGTTCACAACTGTTTCATATGGAAAGGGAATAGAAAATCAATATAACTAAAGTGCATTACGCTAAGTGTAAGAAATAGATCCACACTCAAATCTACCCAAACAAACTCGGTCGGTCTGATTGACCCAGACCGTATAGGGTTAAAGTTCGGTGTGTGGTAGCGGCGCGTCACCACCACACGGGGGGGCTACAGCCCCTCACAGGGGCTTCCCCCAACGTGTGGCTTCGTAGTTAAAAAGTGCGTCACCATCACCTTCAGGCCGGTCGTCTGAAAAGCTCTGAGTGGTCGCAGCACTCTTGAGTGGTCTCAGCGGTAGTCTGCACTCCTGAGAGGAAACAATACGTGATGGAATCCGCATCCGGAGGAAACAGGAAGCGGACGAGAACGCACAGGTAACTCCTGCCCGTCCATCCATGGTCGTGATGTGTGTAGTCAGCCTAATGATCAAGACACCTGCCAACGGAGAAGAGTTATGTTTCCTCTGAAACATAATGAATTATGTTTCCTCTGAAACATAATTCTACTTTATGTCACATACAGCCCAGTGTGGTTTCAAAGTGCTCTCTCCATGGAAAAGGATCTATGTATTATAATACTGATTGTACAAAGTAGGCGTTTGACAAATTGCATTAATAAAAGAAGCATTTTGAAGAATTGTGTTGGCACCCTTTGACCTAAATGTCTCTTTGCTCCTCATCTCCGTGGGAACCACATCAACTGCCCTCTACATCTGTGGTGAGTTTATATCCGATATGTAAAGTGTATTTTACTATACAATATTGACTCTCAGTTCCTTTGTTTTTCCATCATGACTTTTGCCAATGCGACTGAATACGATTTTTATGATACATTTATCAAGACTATAAATGACCCATGGTACAGATTCTCTCTCTCTCTCTCTCTCTCTCTCTCTCTGCTGGTGGCTGCATAGGGTCAGAATAATTTAAGTCTGAGAAAAGCAGAGAAATTCTTATACACAAAAATGTAAAAAACATATATAACAAATTTATTTTTTCTAAATATTATATATATTTGAAGTAGTAACATTTCGGCCTACAGCCTCTTCTGGCCATACCGCCTCTTCTGACCATACCGCCTCTTTCCACCAGATGGCAGTAGAAACAGTTCGCCGTTTGAACATGGGCTAAACACAATGTGGGATATATTGTCTATTGTCTTGTAAACAGGCAAACATAAGATATTCATGAACATTTAATTGCAAATATTGTTAAATTGACCAATGAAACCGAGCTTTATTTTAAGAACGAGGCCTACTGGAGGTCCAGGACCATGAGTTCTGTGCCTTAGAGCCTGGTTCTGTGAAGCTCTTATGGCAGAGAACACTGAGCATCATCAATTCTTCATAGCATAATGGTGCTAGCGAGAAGCCTCTGCTTCTTTTATTAATACGCTCAAAAGCTTCACATGCTGTTTACATAAGAACCAAGAATGGAGAGCAGCAGAGTGTGTGTGTGTGTGTGTGTGTGTGTGTGTGTGTGTGTGTGTGTGTGTGTGTGTCTGTACGTGTGTGTACACGTGTGTGTGCACATGCACCACTTGTACTCATGGCTGTATGTCCTTCCCAATCACTCCCACCAAAATTAAAGTGTGGGAGT
>OMKI01047008.1:0-10223 GCA_900302315.1 Phycis blennoides
CCCCCTCTCTGGGGGGGTCTGGGTCTGGGTCTGGGTGTGCACGTGTGTGTGTGTGTGTGTGTGTGTGTGTGTGTGTGTGTGTGTGTGTGTGTGTGTGTGTGTGTGTGTGTGTGTGTGTGTGTGTGTGGGTGTGTGTGTGTGTGTGTGTGTGTGTGTGTATGTGTGTGTGTGTGTGTGTGTGTGTGTGTGTGTGTGTGTGTGTGTGTGTGTGTGTGTGTGTGTGTGTGTGTGTGTGTGTGTGTGTGTGTGTGTGTGTGTGTGTGTGTGTGTGTGTGTCCAGGCCTACCTGCTGATCGAGGAGGACATCCAGGACCTGTCCCGCAGTGACGACTATAAGTAAGTGTAGTAGTATATATATAGTCTACTGTAAGTGTGTGTGTGTTAGCGGTGACCTCATATCTTCAATAATTTGAATCTTCCATTAGAAAGGACTTGGTCGACGTGGTCTTCAGGTCGAGTGTTGTCAGAGCAGGACGCTCCACTGGGGGCTGATGGGAGCTGAATGAGTGACTCAGTCTTCTGAGTGCCATTTGCGGTGCCATGTGTTGCTTTCAATACATGTCCTAATTGTGAGTTTGATGACCTCACTGTGTAATGCCAGTGACACTATCCAATCCAATTTTTTCAAGTGCAGTCCATTGTAGACTGTTGGTCCAGAAGGAGCCACATAAAAAAGACATCTCGAGTTTGACAGCATTTCGACACCAGATGCAAAACAGGTCGGCTGCGAAATGTGTCAGCAGCAGCTGTCATATCATAGCACACCGCTGGCGAGATGACTCGTCCGGCGGTACTCAGTAGTGTATTTACTGTTGGTGAATGGTGCCGCGTTTGTTCCACACGCTGACACACTTCATTCATGTGTATTTTAAAATGTGTCCTCTGTCGCTGACATTAGGGACACACTGTCTTCTTATTGAGAAGTTACTTTGTTGGTTGTTTAGTGGAGACACTGCACCTCAAGACAGCTGTTGGAAACCCAGATGATCCGTGTGATTCTTTTCAAGCGTTTAAACCACGCAATAGTTACAAAACATGAGGCATCACTGAGCCATATACCTGACAAAATATTTAATATGATTCAATGCTGGGTGCAGTTCGACTATGCACATTTTTTGTCGCTCCTAGTGTGTATATATATATATAGTGTGTGTGTTATACATGTCTGTGTGTGTGTGTGTCAGGGAGTGTCCAGATTTAAGGATGGAGGAGCTGAAGCCGTTCTCCGTTCCCATCTGGATGGTGGAGAAGATGCAGCGAGCCATGGAGGCCCAGCGCTCCGAGGCCCTCTGACAGCCAATCAGACACGCCAAGACCCTCTGACAGCCAATCAGATGCCAGGGGGTCTGAAGAGGGGCATGTCATATAGTGGTTCGGTAGTTTTATTGTTTACTCACCTTTAAGTATTAAATACTTTTGTATCTAAAACCTGGAGTATTTATATTTGTTCTCGTAGGATTTAAACCTATACTGGTGATTCCGCAGTATTAAAACTGTTTCAACATGCATACATATACATCCACATATATATACACATTTAGAGTAAAATAAGTGAATACATCTAAGGTTAAAGAGGTAATTTTTCATCTAAAGTTAAATATATACATCTGGAGTTGAAGAAGAGGTAATATATGTACATCGTCTAAAGTTACAGAAGAGACATGAAGGATGATATTTCATATTTATTTAGAAAAGTGGACATGGTTCCATATTTACACCGAAGACAGGAGGAGGAGGAGGAGGAGGAGGGTCACTCAATGCCATCCTGTTTGTCCTTGATGGAGACCCTAAAGCGCTCCTCCAGAAGAGACAACTCACTGATGAGATCTGTGATGGCGTTGGTGAAGGCTTCCTACACGCAGACACACACGGTTATTACATACTAGTCTACACTTTTCTCTATAGCCAGGCTATGGCAGACAGGTTAGTTACTCGTCATGGTTTACCTGGGCTTGCTTAGTTGGTTAGTTACCTGGACCCCTGTTAGGGGGAATAGTTAGTAGTCAGCTAGTTACCTGGGGGCTGTAGTCCGGGGTGGTCTGTACCCGGATCACGATCTTGTGTTCCAGGGGGTGGGGGACTTTATAACCAGCAAACAAAACCTGCGGGTCCTTCAGCAGCTGCCTGCAAACACGGAACACACGTTGGTTACTTTCCTGTTTCAGGTTATAATAATACAGGGTGGTGTAAGGGGCCTTGTGGGAACCCACCATACCAAAGACATGGATTGTTAATCGACCAACCATTGATATAAAACATGTATTGTTATTGACTAACCCATGACACAAAACATGTATCTTTATTAACTAACCAAAGATACAAAATAGGCATTGTACATAATTTACATAACCCGAGACTCACATCAACTAAGAACAAACTTCGTTTAGCATTCAGCTAGTAAGTTATTTGTACTAGTTAGTGCTATTTGCACTAGTGAGGGGTGCTAGGTGTACTAGTGAAGGTGTAGTTACGATCTGATGATGTTGCCCAGCGTGTGGTCCTCCTTGTTCAGCGTGAAGAGGCAGGCGTTGGGCACCTTGGTGTCCTTAGTGATGGTGATCTTCTTCTCCCCCTCGAACAGAAGGAACGACTCGAAGGCTGGAGGAGCGTTCATCTTATTATAATATTATATAATTGAGGATTAAGAAAGATTAATAATGAATTGGTTATCGATTAGAACTGTTGGTGGTGAAGTGTTGAAGCAAAGCACGGCGCGGTAAAACCCTGTATACAAACAGTGATGACTTCCGGTATTAAACTGCGGCGCACAGCAGTGACGCAGCTGACAGCATTCAGTTCCGGTATCTTGCGCCGACCAATGAGACTTCTGTGTTGTGATTGCAAGTGCTTTCTGGTGACCAATCGAATTCAGATGAGGTTTGAAAGCCCGACAGCTGATTGGCTGTCGTCCTGGAGAGAAGCGTTTGAATTCTCCTCTGCGTCGTCGTCGATCTGTAAGTTTTACCAACACTGCTGCTAACTATTCACAATATTATCATGATATATTGATGTAAACTACTTACGATTCACTCTATTATCATGCTAATGTTAGAATAGAACGAGGTTCTTTCTAGTGTGAATGTAATGTAACTACATATCATATTGGTACAATTTTGACCAGAGGGAGGCTAACTTAGTGATACTATACACTAGCTAGTAATGCAGTAAATATACTTCAATATACTAGAAACACTGACTGCAGTATTGCTGCCGTAGATATATTTGATACATTAATGTTTATATGGTGAAATATGTTTTATTTGAAGCGAACTGTCTTTGAGCCGAACCCTCATTCAGTCTGTTCTGATTCCGAGTCTGTTCTGATTCTGAGTCTGTCGTGACTCCGAGTCTGTTCTGACTCAGTCTCTTATCTCCTCAGACTTCCTCAGTAACATGTCTTCCCAGAACACGGACCCGGCCGCCGCAGCCTCCACCGCCGCCCTGAAGGGTAGCGAGGCCGGCGGCAGTGCAGCCAGAGGCTCGGTGACCAAGAGGTTGGCTCGCCGCTCCCATCCATGTTACATCATCACATTATAATATAATATAACATACACTATATGATACACATATGATATGACTTGTATGATACCGATACATTATGATTCTGATGCACATTACGTCATTCTATTATTGTACATTGTCTGTATTGTCTGTCTGCTTGATATTTCTATGGGTATTATTTCTATGTGTTACCAACAACATGTTGTTGTCTGTTGGATATTTTTATTTTGAAATGTTTTTCTGTAAGATGTGATTTTTGTGGCCATGACGTTTTTGTATTTATTGTGTTTTTTTCTTCTTTGGCAGGTTACAGCAGGAGCTGATGACTCTTATGGTAAGCAGCTGATTCTTGGTTTTGAGTCTAATATTTATTAACCAGACGTTGTAATGCTCGTGACTAACAAGCATCTATTTGTATTCTTTATCTGCTTGGTAGGCAATTTTAGAGATTTTAAAGAAATATGAGTTCTCTTGGAAACATCAGTAAGTTTCTATACAGTGAGGAGCCTGGTCAGGCAGGCGTAACTTACTCATTACCACCTTTAAATCCACTGGGCTATGTGCAGGTGTAGAAGTGATATTGCGTCTAACCCTAACTCACTCACAGGAGTGAAGGATGAGTTTCCCTTTACTGTGGTCTCATCATGTTGAGATGTCTCACTGTGGCCTCATCATGTTGAGATGTCTCACTGTGGCCTCATCATGTTGAGATGTCTCACTGTGACCTCATCATGTTTAGCTCTAACATGAAAATGCTTTGACAGGCAGCTTGTGGGGGGTGTGATGTACTGTGTGTCCAGTGGTCCTGATGAACCGATGTGGGCTCGTGTGTACATTCAGATGTCTGCTGATAAGGGAATCTCTGCTTTCCCGGAGTCGGACAACCTCTTCAAGTGGATCGGAACCATCGACGGGGCCCAAGGAACGGTAGGCCTACATATACCATGAACACTCTAGTTACTGGTACTGTATATTGTAGTTACTACACTGGTACTGTAATGTAATTATATTGTAGTTACTAAGCTGGTACTGTAACTATACTGTAGTTACTACACTGGTACTGGAATGTAATTATACTGTAGTTACTACTTTGGTGTAGGAGATGGTATGCTGCTAGTGGTAACTCGTGGTAACTGGTACTAACTAGTGGCCATGTGCTCCAGGTGTATGAGGGGCTACGCTACAAGCTGTCTCTGGAGTTTCCCAGTGGTTACCCCTACAAGGCGCCGCGGGTCAAGTTTGTCACTTCCTGTTTCCACCCCAACGTGGACGAGCAGGGCTTCATCTGTCTGGACATCCTGAAGGACAAGTGGTCTGCCCTGTACGACGTCCGGTCCATCCTGCTGTCCATACAGTCCCTACTGGGAGGTACGGCTCACTCACTAGTCCTGTAGCCTCCATACAGGCACTACTAGGAGGTAACACTAGTCCTGTAGCCTCCATACAGGCACTACTAGGAGGTAACACTAGTCCTGTAGCCTCCATACAGTCACTACTAGGAGGTAACACTAGTCCTGTAGCCTCCATACAGTCACTACTAGGAGGTAACACTAGTCCTGTAGCCTCCATACAGTCACTACTAGGAGGTAACACTAGTCCTGTAGCCTCCATACAGGCACTACTAGGAGGTAACACTAGTCCTGTAGCCTCCATACAGTCACTACTAGGAGGTAACACTAGTCCTGTAGCCTCCATACAGTCACTACTAGGAGGTAACACTAGTCCTGTAGCCTCCATACAGTCACTACTAGGAGGTAACACTAGTCCTGTAGCCTCCATACAGTCACTACTAGGAGGTAACTGTGATGCGTGGATTATTCAACCCGCAAGTGTTCAAACACTTTTCTCTTTATATTTCCACTGGTCTGTGTTTTCTGTTCAGCAAGGGTTTGCCTAACTGAAGAACGCCATGCTGTAGTTTAAACACTGGCTGTGCGTTTGGTTGTTTGTTTTATTAATCCACACACAGTATCGATAACTTCGATACTGCGTACTAACTAAGAAGGTTGCAAACAAGTAAGGCAAGTTCTGCGATTCTGCGACAACTTGAAATGATGAGGTGTGTGTGTACATGTATAATATACAGACAGATGGATGTATAATATACAGACAGATGGATGTATACTATACAGACAGATGGATGTATAATATACAGACGGATGGATGTATAATATACAGACGGATGGATGTATAATATACAGACGGATGGATGTATAATATACAGACGGATGGATGTATAATATACAGACAGATGGATGTATACTATACAGACGGATGGATGTATAATATACAGACGGATGGATGTATAATATACAGACGGATGGATGTATACTATACAGACAGATGGATGTAAAAACCCTCCATCATCTCCGTCTCTCCTCAGAGCCCAACAACGACAGTCCTCTGAACACAGCCGCCGCTGAACTCTGGGACAACCAGGAGGGTGAGTTGGAACTCCTGACCAGTTCTAGGGACCCATTTATGGCGGGATTGGCGTTTGCCGGTCTTGGCCAGATTCAGACAGGCCAGATTCAGACAGATTTGTAATTCATGGTTTTGCATCAGGAGGAGTTTGCTGGTCACGGGAAGGTAATAATCACAGCTCCTAAAATGGTGCCGAATGAACTCTGATCTTAAACTACGATGGTGCTCCGTCACCGGCACGCGTTTTGAATGAGCACCTATTGGGAACACATGGGACCTCTTTGGACAGAAAGGAGAAGTATATTCCCCTCACATGAACAGCAGCCAACTCTGAAATGAAATTTGTAATGAAACAACTGAATCTGGGTAAGGCAGGCAAACAGCAATTTACTGATATCTTGGTGTACGCCTTTAATGAAATAATGAGTTGAACTTGGTAATCCGTTGTATAGGAATCCAATGTAACATACAGATGTCGTTTCAGCGTTTAAAGCCCACCTGAAGTTGTCCTACGAGAGCTGAGCCAGAGCTGAGCCAGATCCTGTCCTGTCTGTGTGAACAGCCTCTTGGCTTGTGTGGGCGTGTGTGTTTGTACTATATTTTTGTGTTTGTTTGATCATGTCAATAAAGATTTTTTTGTTCTACCAGACCCCTAATGTTGCATGATTACTGAGAAATTGTCTGAAGATTAGCTTCCCGTTCCTTGATTGAAGGAGCTCACTGCATCGCCATGTGTTGACTAATGACGGTGCCACCTGGGCCGTGTTGCTAACCCACCACCTGAGTGTCTTCCATACTTAATGAAGACCTGCGGTACTTTATGTTCTTGTGCATTGTTCCTGTACAAAGTAAACATACACTGAAGTAAAAACACTTTTATTGCATGTGAAGCTGTGCTTAAATAACCACATTAATTGGTATTGCTTGATTATCTCTAACCCTAAAATTACTTTTTACATTTTAGGTGTCTCTGGAGACTAGCATGTAGTTCCTCTAATGGCCTCTGGGTGGTTCCAATGGTTATCTGTGGCCTGTTCTTTTTCATGTATTATTTTGTGAGGTCCTGGGTGACAATTCACAATGTTTGTAAAGGATCATACTGGCCTGGGTGGACAAACAACTGTCCCTGTCTCTCCTGGCTTCACTGAAACATCTGTTTCCAATATCATTAGTTACAGACTCAAACTGTTTAAGGACAGCCTGCCCACCTGATGATGGCAGGTGAAGTACTGGAACAAGCTCCTGGGCTTCACACAGACATGCGTTCGATGCTGTCACTGGGGACCGACTGTTAGTTTTTACTACTTGCTGATGTCGTATCGGTTTGAAATCACTTGTGTAATTTCAAATGCTTTGGAATTTCTACATTTCAAACTTTATCACTGTGTTTTTGGTTCCTACGGAACACAAGGGCCCATACAGGGCGACAGATAACTCCAGCTAGCTCCCTGTCAGCTACAAGCTAACGGACTAAGAAGTCCTTCTGTTATCGGATGGTGTTCTGATGCCATCTCAAGTGTTTCATCCTATTGGATGGTGGATCTCAGGCTCTGATCCTATCAGGGCATGTACATCATGGGATTTTTGTTGCCGATACTCCGCCATTTTGAGAGTACTCGAGAGAGAGTCATAGTGATGTGAAGTCCTAAATAAACGTAAATATACCTTATCCTAGGCTAATCAAAACTTTGTTTGGCCTTGTGTCGCATGGGAAACACTGGCCATTTTAAACAGAACAATGTCCCCACATAATGACAAACCATTTAACGATTAACTTCTAAACACCCACCAGAACACCATCACTACTATTAACATTCTTGTGCTTCTATACTTCTGAAATGGAGGTGGTCGTTGCGATGTAACTTCACAATGTACAAACCCTATTGGCTAGTCATTCTCAGCCTCAGATCCTATTCGCTAGTCATTCTCAGGTTCTGATACTATTGGCTAGTACTTTTCAGATTCTGATCCTATTGACCAGTTGATCTCAGGCTCTGATCCTATTGTCTTGTTGATCTCAGGCTCTGATCATATTAGCTAGTTGTTTTGAAGCTTTGATCCTATGTGCTACTTGATCTGAGGCTCTGATCCTATTGGCTAGTTGAGCACACAGAGCAGACAGCCCAGGTGGCAGCAGGAAGTGCAGCAGGTGTTTGTCTTGTTGTCATGGGAGACGACCTCCACCTCCATCAGGTCCTCCATGCTGTCCTCCATCAGGTCCGCAGCCTCCGCCCACGCCTGCTGAGTTGCCTCCACAGACCAGAAGGGAACTGAGACCTGGAACCAGAACAACAGACTTGGACTTACCAGAATCACAGACCAAAACCACAAGAACTATATAGCTTGACCAGAACCACACATCTAGACCAGAACCACAACCAGAATCCCAGATCTAAACCAGAACACCAGGCCTTGACCTACCACAAGAACTACAGACCTGGACCCACCAGAACCAATTATGTTGACCAGAACCCTATACCTGGACTTTCCAGAACCACAGGCCTGGACTAGAACCACAGACCTGAATCAGAAGAGCAACCAGAACCACAGACCTGTGCTAGAACCACAAACATTGACCTACCGCAAGAACTCTAGACCCGGACCCACCCGAACCACCTAGAACCCTGAGACCAGTACCACAGACCTGGACCTCATCCACAGATCTGGGGATGAGTCTACCTTGAGCTGCATGTCGTGCAGCAGTATCTCCAATCCTGTGATGTGATTGGCCAGCCCCGGGCTTGGCTCCTCCTCCACAGTGATCCAGGGGGTCTGGACCGATGCTGCACGCGCAGCCACCCCCGCCATAGTGTCACATGACCCTGTCAGAATGAATCATAGTCACATGACTCTTTTAGTAGTCACATGACCCTGTTAGAACATATATACTGTGACCTGCAAGTTATTAATATCTAATAAACATCTTAATACTACCTCTTATACTTGTACAATCTTAATACTCTATCGATTAAATATATTAATCATATTTAATATGATATATTCATATCGATTTAATGGGTCTTTTATAATTCTCTAATATTACAATTTCAGCAGATTAAGTTGATAAAAACAATGACGTTATAGATGACAGTAACTAATGTCTAACCCCTGTTGGTAACTGGCAGGAGCATAATAACCCACGGCCTGTTGATTAAACTAATGACCTGACCTGTGTTGACCAATGAGTGTCGATCACAGCGCTGAGTCAGTGGAAACTGTCCAATCAGGTGGCGGGCCTTATAAAGGTCTAACAGGAAGTATTCGAGTGCAGACAGGAAGAGGACCCAGACTCGCTCTGCGCTCTCTCTCTCTGCCGGAGAGGGCGAGCTAGGGTCACACTCCGCCAGCAGGCCCATCAGCCGCCTGGATAATCCTGGGAACAGTCGGGTCAAAGGTCAACATAGAACCACCCTAACTCGGTCCCTGGTACTAACCCCTAACCCTAACCTCTAACCCCTGACACTAACATCTAACCCCTGACACTAAACTCTAACCCCTGACACTAACATCTAACCCCTGACACTAACATCTAACCCCTGATACTAACATCTAACCCCTGACACTAACATCTAACCCCTGACACTAACATCTAACCCCTGACACTAACATCTAACCCCTGACACTAACCTCTAACCCCTGACACTAACATCTAACCCCTGACACTAACCTCTAACCCCTGACACTAACATCTAACCCCTGACCCTACTCAGCAGCAGTTAACTGTTAAGACGTTCTGTAAAGGATTCAAATTAAGACCACGTAGACTGGCCACTGTAGGAATACACTTATTATCATCACTGTCACAAAACAGAAAATACAGCGTTGATTTCCCCCTAGAGGTTCTGCTATAACAGAGTAGGACTATCTAACCCCAAATCCTGAGTGTCGTGTCTCACAGTGTGGCTGGATGGTTCTGTGTGAGGGTTCTGAGCTGCTGGGACCGGTGTCAGGGTGTGAGTGTTCCCCTTGGAAATAATGGTTTTGAATTCGTAGAACCTTGTTTGTGTTCGGAGAATGTTGTCTGTGTTGTATGTGTACGTTATATGTTGTATGTGTTGTAACATTGTTTTGTCTGCAGACAGCCGGACCGGTGTGCACCCCTTGTAACACTAACCTCTAACAGGTAGACAGACAGACAGACAGACAGACAGACAGACAGGTAGAGAGACAGGTAGACAGACAGTCAGGTAGAGACACAGGTAGACAGACAGTCAGGTAGAGAGACAGGTAGGTCTGCCTCACATCTCTGTAAACCCAGCTCTGGTGCTCACCAACCCTTTGTCTCCGAGTCACCTTCT
>OMKI01047009.1:0-10252 GCA_900302315.1 Phycis blennoides
GGTGAGAGAGTTAGGTTTAGAGGGTTAGGGTGAAAACGTTAGGTTTAGAGGGTGAGGGTTAGGGTGAAAGAGTTAGGTTTAGAGGGTGAGGGTTAGGGTGAGAGGGTGAGGGTTAGCAGGTGAGGAGACTCACCCACGTCCACCATCTTCTTGAGACACTTGAGGCAGACCCGGTGCAGGCAGGCCAGCAGCTTGGGCCGACGACTCCGGCTGTCGTAACGGTTGTAGCAGATCTTACACTCCAGCTCCTCCACCGTGTAGACCAGAGACTGACCCCACACCTCCACCTACAGCACGGGCCAGGGTTATGTGTACAGAGAAATATAAAGATATATATATATATAGAGAGAGAGAGGGAAAGAGGTATTAGGGAAGATATTACCTTGCCTTCGGCGGCTGGGTCAGACTCCGCCCCTGGCAGCTGCTTCATGCTATTGGCTGTTTCCCAGGTTCAACCAGGAAGTAAGGTTCATCCAATCTGAAGAGAGTATTAAGTACTCAGGTAAGTAATACTCAGGTAGACTGTCAGGTAGGCATGGTCAGCCACACCAGGTAGGCTGTCAGGTAAGCATGGTCAGCCACACCAGGTAGGCTGTCAGGTAAGCATGGTCAGCCACAGTACTCAGGTAGGCTGTGATATGACAGTGGTAATCTCACTGGTAATTTTAGCATTATGAATCTAGCTGGACATTAGTAGACAAGAGTAAACAGTTTTAATCTTAATGCATGTTTCAGATCGGTTATCAACACTTTGTACACAAATGAAGAAATAAAGTGAAATAAATGGAATGACGAACGCTCGTCTTTCATCATCATCATCATCATCGTCCTGATGTTGGGCAGCTCCTGCTGCCACGTGATTGGCTGATATTTAAAAGAACGTGTGTGTGTGTGTGTGTGTGTGTGTGTGTGTGTGTGTGTGTGTGTCGTGTGTTTCTTACCTGTTGGAATGTTCCTTCCTGTCCGTCTGTCCTCTGGCAGCACCTCTCCTGTACACTGCAGCACTTCAGCAGCAACAGCTCATTAACAGTCCCTTAACGTCCGGCTCATGTACCGGGCTACACCGAGATGCTAACACACAGATGCTAACGTGCTATCTTCCTCGTCGCCATCTTCCTCATCGTCATCTTCATCATCCTCTCCTTCGCCGCTTCGCGGGGTCGGTGAGTCACTTTATGTCTCGAGCGGCGTCCCGACCACTGCAGCATCAGCACCGAGGCATCTCTCCCGCGGTTGCCGTGGCAACGGACCCAAGGTGAACGCAGCCTTCTGTCCCCGTGACGGAAGGCCAGTTGTCTCCCATGTTCTACGACTACGACCGTTATAGTAGTAATAATAATAAGAAGAAGTTTAGGGGACTTCTGAAGTGCATGAAGAAGTTGGATGTAAACATCACCTTGTTTTGTAATAAAAAGGCCAACTGTGGGAAATGAATGTGCGCAACCGTGTCTTTTCACAATTGTTTGTATTATAATGTACAGTATTTTATTCATTTAAATTCAGGATCGCGTTAGAAATGTGCTGCAATCGATGGGAACTTTACAATAAAGGGGGTTGGGCGACGGAGCATATATTGAGTTGCACGCCAGTTCCCCTACGTCACTTCCCTTTTCCCATCCCTCTATCACTTCCTGTAACTCTACTTAAAACCCAGCGGCCCGGTCGGAGCTTCGCGGGTCAATTTTTGAACATTGTTGGCGAAATCTGAGTGATATCGGAGCCATCACAGCCGCTAAGATGGTAAGACTTTGATTTACTGCTGATCTATTCATTTCTGTTGTCTTCTGACGTTCATTTTAGCTGTCGATGATTGAATGACCGCAGATTTCGCGCTATACTAAACGTACAGTGAACGATGGCCGCCATTCATTGTTAACGCGTTTGTATTCTCTTAACTTTTCAGCACCGGCCTTAATGATTAAAGTTATCCAAATGTTTCATGCTTTCTTCGCCAGAGCACTTAATAATTATGTACCGTGTCTCTAGAACATTTGTGGGAGTGAACGCTCTTCTAGCCATCACAGCTGACTAACCTATTGCATTTGTTCCTAATTACATACTATATATCCCAGCACATAATGTAGTATATTATTTTATTGCAGTCAATTGCATGACTTTAAAACATGTGTTCAATAGTTCATTCGTAATCATGTTTACATACATTCTAAATCCCTTGGTGTGTCCCTAATATGTCCATGTCTTCTCCTTTGGATAGTTACACTTGGCATGTGTCTAGCAGAGTGTAGCGTAGGTGAAGTGGTCTGTCTGCTCCTGCAGCCCGTCAGGCTCCAGGTTGTGTGGACCAACGCAGCCTTTCGTTCCCAGAGTCTCCTCTAACCCATAGGAGATAACTGAGCCCCCCCCTGTGAGGAACACGAGTTGGGAAACTACAAAGTCGTGATGCATAATCAGCTCCGTGTCTTCCACAGACCACACGGGCAGGGCTGGAGAGCCTCTGTTTTCATACAGTCTACATTTGTATGCATGCACATTGAACATGTATACATGTATGAATCCTCTTGGACGCAAACAAACATGGCACCCGACTTCCATACATTCACACATACGTGCATACCTTTACACAGGCATGCATAGTTGCGCACATGCATACATACAGCTGAAATATGCACAGATCAACTCGTTGCCGTTTCGTGCCAAAAAGAGTTGTGGGTTAGACCATTTCCTATGGCATTGGATGGGACTCGATCCTGAGATATAACAGTTTAGTTGGAACTACCAGAGAGTACGTCATTCAGTTGAATTGTTGGCTATTGGAGGACTTCCTTGGTGTGATCGTGATCTCCTCTGTAAACCATTACCACCCAGCTTCATGTTCTTGTTCCTTCTTTGCACTGTATGATGTTTAATTAAGTTTGTCTTTTGTCACCACGGCCCATGTTGCACCGGGATGCAGACGGTGGGAAAAAGCAGCAAGATGCTGCAGCACATCGACTTCAGGATGAGATGCATCCTGCAGGACGGCCGGATCTTCATCGGCACGTTCAAGGCCTTCGACAAACACATGAACCTGATCCTGTGTGACTGTGACGAGTTCAGGAAGATCAAGTAAGAACCGTCACAATGTTATTAACGTCGGCACGTTTCCTGTGAGTGTGACATGTTATTGTCAGCTTGACATCTCTAATCACCAGCGTGACGCATCAACAACCCCACTGACCGACAGGGACCGCTGGTACTGGTTAGCAGGGTTGTTGATGCGTCACGCTGGTTCTGATGAGCTGCTCAAATGGCAGAGCTAAAGCGGGCCTGCGGCTAGAGGAACCCCGCTGTTCTGAGCCACCGTGTCTGGTCTCACCGGACAGGGAGACCAGCTGGGCCGTAGCTCTGCCCTCCGAGGTCACGGCCCGGCCCCGTTAATGATCAGCAGTACCTTCTGGAACGTCCATGTGTTGGTCTTGTTGGTGTGGTGGTGTTGACTGCTTCTTTGTGTGCAGACCAAAGAACTCAAAGCAGCCCGAGCGGGAGGAGAAGAGGGTTCTGGGTCTGGTGCTGCTGCGGGGGGAGAACCTGGTGTCCATGACGGTGGAAGGACCACCCCCCAAAGATGTAAGACCCCGACAACACGTGTGATCACGGAGACCCTATTCTCCCTGCTGATGTCCATGTCTGACCTTTGACCCCCCTGTGTTGCAGACGGGCATCGCCAGGGTGCCTCTGGCTGGTGTGGCCGGTGGGCCCGGAGTGGGCCGCGCCGCAGGACGGGGTGTGCCAGCAGGAGCTCCCATGCCCCAGGCCCCCGCGGGCCTGGCAGGACCAGTCAGAGGAGTGGGCGGGCCTTCACAGCAGGTAACCATGACAATAATTGCGATGCAAATATGCAGCATTTTCCAATGGGGGTCACTGTTGAATAGGACCAATGGGATTCAACCCCAACCTACGTAATCGGTGAGGGCGAGCTTCTCGGGCCACCCTGTTGTGATTCTGTGCACCATGTGATGCATGTATTCTGTGCACACCAGGTGATGACCCCCCAGGGCAGGGGAACGGTTGCCGCGGCAGCTGCAGGCGCCAGCATCGCGGGAGCGCCCACACAGTACCCACCAGGTCGTGGAGCCCCTCCCCCAATGGGCCGCGGAGCCCCACCCCCTGGTAAGACGAGGACCAGCGATGGCTTGGGAGGACTGGTGATGGTTTGGGGAGTCTTATTAACGTTGAATGTTTTGGTTTTACAGGAATGATGGGCCCTCCCCCTGGCATGAGGCCTCCAATGGGTCCACCAATGGGAATGCCTCCTGGCCGTGGAGCACCAATGGGAATGCCCCCTCCTGGTATGAGGCCGCCGCCCCCTGGCATGAGAGGTAATGTGTTCATATGAATATTGAATAATAATTGACTTCACTACTTCATAGGCTTGGGCAGTATAGTACAGTCAAACATACACATGTGTTTTCTCTCTCGCTCTGACAATGTACCCGTTTGTAGGCACCATGGCATTCAACTGTCAATCACGGGAGAGTTCACAGCATGTTTAACATTCAAAAATTCCACCGCTCTAATGCTCACCTCAGGCTAGAGTCTGAGCATGTGCAGTGGCCTCTTAATGGCACAGCTGAGGATGTGTTCCTTTGTGGGCTCTACTGGAGGAGGCTACCCAACCAGGGCAGTTTGGGCTCAACCATGTTGGACCAAACAAAGACATGGGAGCTGCTCCACACATTAGGGACTATAATGATGTAATAACTGTCAATAGAGGGCCAACTACCCACATACACGCTTGCTTGTCTATTCATTATTCTATGGGCCATAAGTAATTAAACCCAGCTAGACTTCTGAGAATGTTAGACGTCTGAGTATGCTAACTTGTTATGACTGCCACCACAAGCAGCTTTTACCTAATTTTACATTTTTTTTCAGTCAGGAAAATATGAAAAATGGAAGCCTACCTAAAGAGTGTGTGATGTGACCTCTGCAGCTGTACTGACCTGAACTCTCTCCCTCTCTCTAGGCCCGCCCCCCCCAGGCATGCGGCCCCCCAGGCCCTGAGCACACCCACCAGTCTAGTTGTATAGTTTCAACTTTTGTGTTTTATGTTTTTTTTAATAAAGAGTCCTCAGGACATTTTGACTTACTGGTTTGTGTCGGATTCCTTGGTAACTTGTTACAAAAGGTACACCTTGAAATTATTAAATTCACTGTCACTACTATAGTGTTAAATTCACAGCTACAGAGATGTTGAAATACACCATCACTGCTATTGGTGAATATGGTTAAATAAACTCGCTACATGGTAAAATGTTTCATCATTGCTGCAGAGATCGTTAGATACATAATGTATTTACAATAAATCTCAATGTCTGTAATTTGAGACGTGCGTTATGAAGGTTTTTATAAAATTTCAGTGGCGCAGTTCGTACCGCCGACCGCTAGGGCGGAGCTGCCGTCTGCATTGTACTTCCGCCAAGCCGTCCGTCTACATCCGCCAGCACTTCGTCTGCTTCCGCTGTTCACACGTGAGCACCGCGGACACGCGAGCAGGGGAGCGAATTGTTTTGATCAGTTAGGTAGCTGATCTGGAAACGAATTCATTCGTTTCTCCTGACGTCGCCATGTTGAGTGAACTGGACCTGATCGGAACCATCCTCGACGATGACGACGTTACCGTAGAACCAGAGACTGATTCGGATGATGGAGAAGTAAGTTTATCTTGCTGGCTGCAGACTCATAGCCTGGCTGGCGAGGAAAGTACAGGCTCATGACATGGCTTTAGAGAAAGGTACAAACTCCTAGCTATCGAGAAAGTTGGACTCAGCTATAGGGAGTCCCAGACCCATAGCCTGGATATAGAGAGGGGTAGAGACTCATCGCTATAGAGAGACTCCCAGACCCATGGCCTGCCTATAGAGAGGGGTACAGACTCATAACCTGGCTACAGAGAGAGGTACAGACTCGTAGCCCAGCTATAGACAGAGGTGGAGACTCAACCTGGGTATAGAGAGAGATGGAGACTCATAGCCCGGCTATAGAGAGAGGTACAGACTCAGTGCACGCGGTTCTGGATGTATGGTAGTGTGCGGGGTGAGTGAAGGTGTTGTGTGACAGCAGGACCAGCCCATCGTCCTGAACCGGAGGAAGAAGGAGGCGCAGCAGGGCCGTGGAGCCGGAGACTTCAACTGCAGCTTTGAGTTCGGAGCGCGAGATGCACCCGACAACCCGGACTGGCTGCTGGCCGACGTGATGTCACAGCTCAAGAAACGGGTCAGTGTCTCCCGACGGGAGGGACTAACCCCGGGGTGTCTCACTGTAGTTTTGGGGGGACTAACCCCGGGGTGGCTCACTGTAGTTTTGGGGGGACTAACCCCGGGGTGTCTCACTGTAGTTTTGGGGGGACTAACCCCGGGGTGTCTCACTGTAGTTTTGGGGGGACTAACCCCGGGGTGTCTCACTGTAGTTTTGGGGGGACTAACCCCGGGGTGTCTCACTGTAGTTTTGGGGGGACTAACCCCGGGGTGTCTCACTGTAGTTTTGGGGGGACTAACCCCAGAGTGTCTCACTGTAGTTTTGGGGGGATTCAACCCGAGGTGTCTAACTGTAGTTTTGTGCAGAGCGCTCCAACCACACTGGATGAGAAGATCGACAAAGTGAGGAAGAGGAGGAAAGCTGAGGTGAGTGTTGATGAAGTCCGCTGTTGCTGTCACTGGTTGCCATGGTGATCACTAACATGGATGCACTACACAGGAGAAGTCTGCTACAGAGGCCAAGCAGGAAGAGGAGGAGGAGAAGGAGGAGGAGGAAGGTGATGATGATGACAACGAAAATGACGAAGATGAAGAAGACGGAGATGATGAAGATGTGAAACCGGTCCAAGAGGAGCCAGGAGACAGTGAGGACGATGAAGATGAGTTTGACTCTGCTGACGAAGAGGTTCTCACCAAAGCAGGTAACTACATAGATGCCAACAGCTATATACGTAGTGATGTCCCGGTAAACACATCTAACCTGTGTGTGTCTGTCTAGACACCCTGAGGGACAAGTCAGGAAAGAAGAGGAAAAAAGATGAGGTATGTCCTGTTGCCATGGTGACTATTATAATATGAGATCCTCAGCAGTCCCTTACTGTGTGTCTGTGTGTGTTAGGCTCCAGACAGTTTCTATGAGGACGCCTCTCAGTTTGACGACAAGCTGATGTTTCAGGACATGAACCTGTCCCGACCGCTGCTCAAGGTGACCCATAACCTCATGACATATTGTGTGTGTGTAGGTATATATCTATAGATAGATATAAAATACATATATAGTATATATGTGTGTGTGTTATGTTATATAACAGGCCATCAGCACCATGGGGTTCCGGGAGCCTACCCCGGTCCAGAAGGCCTGTGTTCCGGTGGCTCTTCTGGGGCGGGACCTTTGCGCCTGCGCTGCTACTGGCACCGGTACGGACCAATCACATCATACACAGTTTCTCTGTCTGCTCTCTGATTGGCCGGCTGACCCCCTGCTCCTCCCACAGGGAAGACTGCAGCCTTCATGCTGCCGGTGCTGGAGCGGCTGCTCTACAAGCCCAAGGAGAACCAGGTGACCCGTGTCCTGGTCCTGGTGCCCACCAGGGAGCTGGGCATCCAGGTCCACTCTGTGGCCCGGCAGCTGGCCCAGTTCACCCCCATCACTACCTGCCTGGCCGTCGGTACGTCACCCCACCCTCTCATCCAGACTACAATGGCCCCCACTATATATTATTTACAGTATATATGTGTCAGGTCATGGAAACTAGTCGTCCCTGGGGCATTTTGAGTTATTGACATATTCTGAAAGTGTAGTTTCTCAGCTTTCCAACGATGTGTAACACATGGAAATCTGATCATATTTGGAGAAGTTGTGGCCATTTGAAAGTAGGCACATCACAAAAGCTAAAACTGAGAAAAAGCCTCCTAATCTGGAATCTCTCTCTCTATATATATATATTATATATATAGAGAGAGAGATTCCAGATTAGATTGTAATCCAGTTTAAAATCAAACACTGCCCATTACTGTCTGTCACTCCTCATCCTGTGTCTGTCCTCGTCCTGTCTCTCTCTGCAGGGGGTCTGGATGTAAAGTCTCAGGAGGCAGCTTTGCGCTGCGGTCCAGATGTATTGATCGCAACCCCGGGCCGTCTGATCGACCACCTCCACAACACACCCTCCTTCCAGCTCACGCACATTGAGATACTGATCCTGGACGAGGCCGACCGGTGAGACGCGCCGCCGTGGTAACCGTACTGCGGCCCATGGCAGCTGGACGTGAAGTGACGGCCTCCCGGCTGGGACTGCAGAGGCTTTAGGGAGTGCAGCATCTCATCGGGCCTCACAGTGGTGTGCTGAAGGAGCCAGCTTTCTCACTGCGCTCTGACACATGTCCACGTGATTTAACAGGAGTGGGTCTTTCCAGAAGATAAAAGATTGTAATGAAGTTGGAGGTTGAGAGGAGAGAGGCAGCTCTGAGCAGCCACTGTATTTACTGATTTAATGAGCAGATCTTTGTTTAGTCTTTGCATCTTATTCATTTGATCTGAATATGATATCATCTCTAAGTGAATCGTTACACCCATAGTCTATATATTATACTAAATATAATGCTGTGTTCATTATATGATGTGTGCATAATACTAGGTCCAACATGTACTGCTGTGTATATAATGTGTACTACTGTGTATTTCAGGATGCTGGATGAGTACTTTGAGGAGCAGATGAAGGAGATCATCAGGATGTGTGCCTACCAGAGGCAGACCATGTTGTTTTCTGCTACTATGAGTGATGAGGTAATACTGCTACTAGACTGAGGTAGTACTGCACGGTATCTTTTTCAGGAAATACATTCATTGCATTTGATACATTTAAAATGTAGTGAATGCATTGTGTATCTAGGTGATGTAGTATCTATGTGTTGTGTGTCTTGGTGATGCAGTATCTAGGTGATGTAATATCTAAATGTTGTGTATCTATGTGTATCTCTGGACCTAGGTATCATAGTATCTATGTGTATGTATCTAGGTGATGTAGTATCTATGTGTGTCTCTGGACCTATGTAATGCAGTATCTATGTGTATGTATCTAGGTGATGTAGTATCTATGTGTGTCTCTGGACCTATGTAATGCAGTATCTATGTGTATGTATCTAGGTGATGTAGTATCTATGTGTGTCTCTGGACCTACATAATGCAGTATCTATGTGTATGTATCTAGGTGATGTAGTATCTATGTGCATGTATCTAGGTGATTTAGTATCTATGTGCATGTATCTAGGTGATGTAGTATCTAGGTGATTTAGTATCTATGTGCATGTATCTAGGTGATGTAGTATCTAGGTGATGTAGTATCTAGGTGATGTAGTATCTATGTGTGTGTATCTAGGTGAAGGACCTGGCCTCAGTGTCCCTGAAGCAGCCCATCAGGATCTTTGTGAACAGCAACACAGACGTAGCTCCATTCCTTCGTCAGGAGTTCATCAGGATTCGACCAAACCGAGAGGGGGACCGCGAAGCCATTGTAGCAGGTTAGCATTAGCTCAACAGTAGCATACCTTTAGTATTAGCTCAATGTTAGCATGTTGTTGATGTGAGTATACTTGTGTCTTGCATTGTGTGTGTGTGTGTGTGTGTGTGTGATAATGCCATGTGTTCCAGCCCTGGTAACCAGGACCTTCCAGGACCATGTGATGCTGTTCACTCAGACCAAGAAGCAGGCCCACCGCCTGCACATCCTGCTGGGCCTGCTGGGCGTCAAAGCAGCTGAACTCCATGGAAACCTCAGCCAGACCCAGAGGCTGGAGAACCTCAGGTAAACATGCATTAACTCAATGAATACAATTCTATTCACGACCATATAGTGATGCACAGATCAGCAGCGTAGCCTTTTAGGTTGTCTCTTCATGGCTGAAGGCCCTTACAGGTGTGCTGTACAGGTGTGGTGTGCAGGTGTGGTGTGCAGGTGTGGTGTACTTGTGTGGTGTACTGGTGTGGTGTACAGGTGTGGTGTACTGGTGTGGTGTACAGGTGTGGTGTACTGGTGTGGTGTACAGGTGTGGTGTGCAGGTGTGGTGTACTGGTGTGGTGTACTGGTGTGGTGTACAGGTGTGGTGTACTGGTGTGGTGTACTGGTGTGGTGTACTGGTGTGGTATACAGGTGTGGTGTACAGGTGTGGTGTACTGGTGTGGTGTACAGGTGTGGTATACAGGTGTGGTGTACGAGCTAATGTATTGGAACCTAACTGATCAGGTGATTTTGTCTCCAGGCGTTTTAAAGACGAGCAGA
>OMKI01047010.1:0-13346 GCA_900302315.1 Phycis blennoides
ACATCTTGCTGCACACGTTGAAAGATCTCAGCTTCCTCAGGAAATAGAGTCTGCTCATCCCCTTCTTGTACACAGCCTCTGTGTTAGATTTCCAGTCCAGTTTGTTGCCGATCACCACTCCCAAGTATCTATAGTCCTCCACCTCCTCCACCACCTCCCCCCTGATCCGTAGTGGTTGTGAAGGCATCCTCTTCTTCCTCCCGAAGTCGATCACCATCTCTCTGGTCTTGTTGACATTCAGCCTCAGGTGATTCTGGTCGGACCACTCTACAAAGTTGTCTACCAGTGTCCTGTACTCACCCTCCTCTCCACCTCTTATACACCCGACAACAGCCGAGTCGTCAGAAAACTTCTGCAGGTGACATGACTCAGAGTTGTACCGAAAGTCAGTGGTGTATAAGGTGAAGAGGAAGGGAGAGAGCACAGTTCCCTGTGGAGCTCCTGTATCACTGACCACCACGTCAGACTGTACACTGCCCAGACGGACAAACTGTGGCCTGCCCGTCAAGTAGTCAGTAATCCAGGAGATCATAGTGTCATCAACACCCATCACCCGCAGCTTCTCACCCATCAGCAGAGGCTGAATGGTGTTGAAAGCACTGGAGAAATCAAAGAATGCCATCCTCACAGTGCCTCCCCCAACATCCAGATGCATATGGGCTCGTTGCAGCAGGTAGATGACAGCATCATCGACTCCTAAATGGGGCTGATAGGCAAATTGCAAAGGGTCCAGAAACGTCCTCACCTGTGGCCTCAGCTGGGCTAAGACCAGTCTCTCCAGGACCTTCATCACATGCAATGTTAACACATTACTACCAATAACATCCCTATGCTCCTAAACTTCCAAAATGGAGGTGGTCGTCACGATGTGATGTCACGATGTACAAGCCCAGTAAATCCTAAAAACAAAAACATGGCCACCTACTTCTTCTTTAATTTGTACATCCATTTTCTGTTGTGCGCCATGAAAGACTCAACTGTAAACAGAACATTGCTGTTTCTCGCAAAATGGCTCTAAGTTACGGGTTAGGCCATTTCCTATGGTGTTAGATGGGACTCTACCCTGAGATGAGCATCTCAGTGGCTAGAGTACCAGATGGGGCTACATACACCAGTCCCAAAAATAAATGAATGCAGCTGGCTTCTCAGTTGCAGATTCAGAGTCTTCACCACAAGCCTATTTTGTTGTTTATTTTCATTCCGTAGAATCACATTGTATTTACTTGCTTCATAACAATAATGATCATTTGTACTTTTATGGTATTTTTGGTGCATCATGTTTGTTTGTGTGCTCAATTCAGTAAAAGTATACATGCCATCTACCAAGATGCTTTGGGTTTTCAAAAGGGTCACCTACCATACCACCGCGCTAATCTCTTCATCTCTTACAATAGGTGCATTATTATTTGGCAGAAAAGCCTCTTTTCTCTCTCAAGTTTTGAGGTCTCTGTGCATCATAATAAATCCCTGTGTGGGTAGAGTTGTTGCACGTCCGGAGTCTAGACAATCAGGAAGTCACGCTTTGAATACAACTAGAATCAATAAGAGGAGGTCTTTTGTCTTGGGAGGATTTCAGTCCTTCATTTTTCACTAGAGCCTGAGGATGTTTCCAGCTTGAAACAAAATCCTGTAATATATTAGTCCGTGCTTTGTATGCAGAGAATCTCCCTGGGACTCAACAGTTGGATTGATGTAAGCCCAGCTCCATACTCCTTAACTCTCCAGCAACTCAATGAGCAAATCACTTTTCTTTCAGCAAAACAGCATACTAATGCCGATGGTATAAACTCAACGGTGTAGACCCCTGCAGTGATATTCACATTTATAGATGCTTTCCTTTGCTGATGTTGGCTTTGTTATCAATTTCATTGTGTCACTTCAAAAATTACCATGCATTTAATGACCAAATGGCCATGCATTTAATTAATAAGTAGTGTTTTCATCTTCAGTGATTCTCAAAAATCTTTTCTATGTTTCTGAATGAATGTTGTTGTTTTGGTTATCATGACAAGCTGTGTTTTATTCCGCAACCGTGATAATGAGTGTGTTTTTTTTATCGAGCTTTTTACATGAATACATTTTATTTTGTAAATCGGAGTTGCTGTGACAACATCCCCTTGGGAATGAGAAGATCAATCCAATCAATCCCTTCCAATCGTGTCTTTGTGATGCAATACCTGAAACCAATGACCGACGGCCCTGTTAGGTGAAGGATCTGGAGCTGAGGCCGGTGCTGGCCGGTTCGGCGGACTTCCCCGGCGAGGCGGTCCACGGCACCTACCTGAGCAGGTGGCGCTCCATCCGACAGCAGGGCCTGAGCCGCATGGAGCGCACCCACATCCACCTAGCCCCCGGGCTACCAGGGGCCCAGGGCGTCGTCAGTGGTGAGCTGTCCGCGTTGTGTGCCGCGTGAGAAGGACATCGCTGCCGAATGTTTGAATGAAGGGGCGGCAGTAGCTCAGTGGACAGAGCGGGTCGTCCACTGACCCGGAGGGTTGGCGGTTCGATCCCCACCTCAACTGTCACACATGTCGAAGTGTCTGTGAGGAAGACACTGAACCCCATAAATGTACCGAGTGTAAGTCGCTTTGGACAAAAGCGACTGCTATATGCCCTAAATGTAAATGTAATGAATGTACCGTATTAACTATTACAGGTGCTGCAGGTACGTTTTGAGCGCTGTAAAGAGAGAAAGCCGAAGGGTATAAGAGTGAATAACTGCAAATGCATCCCCTTCCTTTCTGCTCGCTCGCTCTCTCTCTCTCTTCTACGTTCCACTGGCATTGAAATGTGTTGCATTCACGCACCTGTGACTGACAGGCACGCTGGATTCCTCGAACCTATCCAGGATGATGCCCTGACTGGTCGGAAATGTGCTGGAAGCATTCCTAAATCAAACTAGTCAGTCACTAATACATGATGAATGGCTTTGCCATTTCAAAGGAATGACACAAAAAAATTAGCTCTTAAACTTACTTAGTTTTAAGTACAAAAAAAAGTATATATACTGTATATGATGATGTACATGATATGACTATATACTGTATATTAGAACTGTTTGTTCTCATTATATTTTACTCTCCACAAGGCATGAGGGGTGATTGTGACTTGGCCATATTCATCAATGTCTCAAAAGCTCTGACCGGTAAGTTCTAACTGTCTAACTAGCTATCCACAAACCACATCCCATGATGTGTGCAGCGAAAGAACTCTTTCAAGGCCTTTATCACAGAGATGTAACAGAACTCTGGTGCATCTCATGAGGTTGAGGGCACTGCCGTTACTTCAGATCCATAATTACCATCATGGGTTGCACCTGTGATGATGCCTGTGACATGTGATTACCAGTGAGTTTTAATTCGTTTTTCTTTGTTTTTGTGTTTAGACGGTATCCGCTTCTTCTGGTCAGAGAACGGAGTCCTGCTGACCCCAGGGGACGCAGAGGGAAGACTGCTCCCAAAGTACTTCAGCCAGGCCGTACAGCTGAAGCCCACAAGTAAGACCCGGCCCACCGCCAGGCGGGGGGGTTCAGGACAGTTGGGGGCGGAGCAGTTTCTTTTAAAGTTTAAAGTTCCACATAGTCATACATTCAATTGACAATCCAGATAAATACCAGTCATCCTGGTATTTATGTTTGTATGCTTGCTCGCTTTCAGGGAGTATCCTGCCACTGCAGTAGTCTTGGGGACTACCAGAAGGCTATTGGATGTTGCAGTACTTGGTGGACCCCATCTAAACACAGCAGTGGGCTGAAATGATGAAACCATATTGTGGGTTTTTGTACTCCACAATATGGATAATGGATTATGGGCAATGACACATGGCAAGAAATATAAAAGAAGAAGTTAGGACTCATTGTATGTCTCATAGAGGACGTGGTTATATCATGTGGTGTTTTGGGTGGCTTTAAGTTTAAAATTGAAGCTTGTCTACTTCCGCAAACGAGGGAAAACGTATCTAATTTGTTGATATAATCAACATACAAGGAGAATACGGTGGTTGAAAACCCATAGTATAGCTGTGCCAATATGACCAACTATGGTAAGAAATAAATCTGAAATGACAAGGACAGGAAAAGGGACAGTTGTGCAGATGAGCACAGAGGATACACACCAGATGGGGAACGGACGGACATTGTGGGTTTGCTTGCTAACAGACAGCCACAACTGTTTCTCCGAGATGCCGAATGGCCAGGGAGATAGTGGATAACAACTTCTGCAAAGCTTCCTGCAAAGGAAACCACCCAAAACCGGTGGCAGGAACAAGAGACGCGACTGCATAAAATAAAGGAGACTGACTTGACTTGACCATTGTGTTGTATTTTAATTTTAATTTAAGCATTTGTTTAGACCCATCCACTAATGAGTTTAAATTCAGTTGACATTTCTTAACAAAGATATTAGTTGTGGTTCCAACGGGTGCAGTATTTACACGGGTATCTAAGCAACACAGGTCAGCAACCCAAGCAGTTGGCAGTGCTGTAACAAATTAAATGTCAACAAATTTTTTTTTGGAAGAGCCAAAGTTTAGTTTGCATAATCAATCAACCTTTTTAAGGAAGATATATATATAATTCCAAATAAGCCCATTTAACACTGAAAAGAATTATACTTTCACTGTCTACCCGTTTCTTGGATGTCCTCTGATTGTAGAATAGGGTATTACGGCAAATAGATGTTGTTGAAATTGACTTGGAGCCCTAGCCTTGTGACTTTGCCCACAAAAAGGTTGCTTCGTATCCCATTAAGACATTCACACAGTTCTTCATCTTGTGTAAAATGTAATGTGATGATGAAATGTAATGTGATGATGAAATGTAATGTGATGATAAAATGGACTCGGCGGTTGTTCAGCGATCACAGAAGGAGCCCAGCGCGGCCCTCCGATCAGGGCCTCCCGGCCCCTGTATTCAAAAAACGACCACAAAGTTCCTCTTCCGTTAACGAGGAGGCAGTGCCCCGGGCCTCAGAGGGCCTCGTGTCCGCCCGTCAGCTTGTGAAACAGCTCCTCGTTCAGCGCCTCGCTCTGCTCGCGGCTCCGCGTCGACATGAAGATGTAGCCGCCGATGAACTCGTGGACGATCTTGCAGTCGGCGGTCACGCAGCTGAAGGCGATGTTCACGTTGCCGTCAAACTCGATGGCCACCTGGAGAGGGGAGGAGTGCGCTTTTAAAGGGAAAGGTGCCGTGTTGTTTGGCGAGTGTGTGTGGCGTCAGTTACAGAGTTGCACTTCTTATTAAGAGAGGGTGGATGATGCGTGGAACTGGTTAGTGACGAGCTGGTTTATCTCAGCCGTTCCCTGCTGAAGAAGGATAAGGACGGCTCTGGTGGTGTTACGTACAGATTTGCATTGCATGCGCATGGATTGTCATTTCTAAAAGTATGTTGAAAGCTTTACAAGCACTTTTATACAACTTACTAGTGCTGGCCAAGTTCGTGTTCAGCAATTAAGCGCTTTCAGCTCCCTACCTCCAGCGACATGATTGTTCCAAACACAATGGAAACACCCCTTCACTAATATTTGCCCTTGTCTGCCATCAGTCTATAAAGTCTGAGACCACGTGAAACCTAAGGCAGCCTTGTTCAGTTCACACTTTGTTGCTGTGTTCCTTTAGACCTGATTATTTTAGCTATGACTTTGGCAAGACGAGGAGGACCATAGGTGGGGGGAAAGGATCGATGGACAGGTGGAGGGTGTGGGACCATAGGTGGGGGGAAAGGATCGATGGACAGGTGGAGGGTGTGGGACCATAGGTGGGTGAAGGTGACCGATGGACAGGTGGAGGGTGTGGGACCATAGGTGGGTGAACATGACCGATGGACAGGTGGAGGGTATGGGACCATAGTGAATGTGACCGATGGACAGGTGGAGGGTGTGGGACCATAGGTGGGTGAATGTGACCGATGGACAGGTGGAGGGTGCGTCTGTATGGGTGTCACCTGTCGTATGTCCCAGTTGACATTCCACTGGCGCATGTTGTTGTAGCGCCAGGTCTTCACCACGTCGCCCACCCCGAGGTCGATGCGGATGAGCCGGTTGGGGGCGATGCCCAGCACCTCGTCCTTCCGGCTGCCCTTGAATCTGTTTCGTTTTTTATTTTGAGGACAACAACCACACTGAAAATGTGAGCTTTGCAGCTTTATTTCCAGAAAACAGCCTGTTTGTTTATGTATTGGTTGCGGAATTGGCTTTCCTGGACCGTATCCGTAATCGTAAGCGGAGAAGGTGAAATGATACTGAATCCTGAGTAGTACACATGGCAGATAATGCCGTCCAATGAATTTCAATGGAAAAAAAAAGATTACAAATTTGGCTGCTGCAGTAACTGCTTGAGTGAAATTGTTCTGAAATGTTCAAGTCAATGTTCAGTCAAATAGATATTCGAAACCTTAAAGCCTTGTAGCTGACACATTTGGATGGGTTACAAAGGCTTCACCAATGTTATTCAATCGCTATGTCTAAGACAATTATAGGCCACTGCCTCCCAAAAAAATGGACTGTGTATTTCATCATTGTGTCTTCAGCATGATATATTATTTTATATCTAATCATTTCTCACTGGCAGAGCTATTTTCACATATTACTACTGGGAAGACAGAGGCCCTCTGTACTTATTATATTTTTATATTTTTGCAATACCCACATATTTGTGAAGCCATATAATTGCATGTTGCAGATAAGTTGTGGCTTTCTCAATAAAGGCGCACAGGGACTGCTTGGCCATTGTGGTTAAACGATAAACCATTTTTGAAACTGTATAAAAGTTATCATCCAATATAGAACATAGGAAAAAAAGACTTGGGTATAAACAAAAACAAGATAACAAGTACCTGACAACGACGTAGGAGATGCCGAAGTCTGGCAAAGCCTGCCAGATCTGCAGGAAGCGCAGCATCGCCTCGGTCCACGAGAGCTGGGCCAGGTTCTGGCAGGCCTCGAGGATCCGTGGGGTCAGCTGAACCAAAACCCAAAGGTACAATATAAATACAACAGCAACATAACGCAAGGACATGTGTATGCATTGTGGTTGTAAGTCACCTAGTTTGGACTCGAGTTTTAGGCTCTAAAATTAGTGACAGTGTTTCCAAATCCTTTTGATCTGATCTTCTCCCACAGTAGTGTGCATTGTAGTGTAACAGGCATACAGCCTATGGTGTTTAAGATGAAAGAAGCTGGAATTCTTGTCTCTATTACTTCTAGTTCTGGTCTTTAGAGATCAACAACACTCCACATGCAGTATGTATGATCGTATTCAAGTCTGTTATGTTTTTGGTGATGTAACAAAGCAGAATCCACCTGGGCAGGAACCACCTGGTTCCCTGCTGAGACCCACAGTTTGAAAACCACCAAGTCACTCTCACTCTCTATAGCGTCTCAGCTCATGCCCACCCACCCACCCACCCCCGGGTGGGCACCTGCTTGGCCTTGTACTTCTTTTGGTAGCGCGGCGACACCAGGCTGAAGGTGTTGATGGTGTCATCGGTGGGCACTGAGCTGTTGCTGTGGGTCTTCTGCATGGCCAGGAAGGACCGGATGCTCTGGATCTCGCTCTGGAAGCTGCTGTCGGCCAGGCTCTGCCCCCTGGAAGCCAGCCGGCACGCCGCCATCCATTGGGCGTACTGCTCCTCCTGGAAGATGAGAGATACCAAGATATCACTTTATTGTCTGAGCGGGTCAGGGTATGTTGCTGTGACCCTGGGGCACAATTGGACAATGAGGCAGACGTGCAATTCTATAGACTCAGGGGTGGGTGTGTGTTTTAGGTTCAGGGGGCCTCACTGAGGGATTAGGAGATGGTTAGTGTGATGTGTAATAAGTGGAGAGAAGTTGAGAAAGCAGAACCCTTTGCTTGGGCAAAGGGTGTGCGGTTGAAAGCTGTGTACAAAGCATGTACACAGCCTGTTCTTTGGAGGCTTACATTTTCGCAGCGCAAATAGACTTCGGTCATGCCCTCTGGGGCCGGGATCAGGAGCCTGATGAGGAACTTCTGTGCAGACACGTTGACTTCCGGGGCCACCTCGCAGCCTATGGACAGGGACAGAAGTCACACATGTTCACTTGATTTCAAGTTAAACTCTTCTCCTTTTGAAGAAGTATTGAGTGTCCTGATTGTTGTTTTTGTGCTGATGATAAAAAGAGTGCATAAAACTTGATTCAATTTAACACAACGAGCAACTGGGTGTTATTCAAATAACTACAGTTGCCTAATTTAAGTAAGCATTTGCATTGGGTGCCCCTAATGCATAACGGTAATTCCCAGCCTATCAGAGGCGTGTTACTAAGCAGTTCATGATGTTGAACTTTAACATCCATCCATAGGGGGGACGTGATGTTTTTGTAGTATTCATACCGAGCCAGAAGTAACAAAAAGGTTGAGAAGCCCTGCCCTTCATAGTCCAAAGACCGTATTTTCCAATAATTTTAGGTCTAAGAGACTAAAGCTGACAACAGTTGTTTGAATTGGACCAGGGTTGAGCGAGAATGCTGCGGCCATAATCTGCGAAAACGGGCAGTAAAGTAATCCTGAGTGCAATGGCCCCCGTCAACACACGCCCTCTAAAAGGGCTTGTTTCTGTCGCTGACAGGCTCAGATTATATCATAACATTATGGAAAGGATCCCTACAGAGAAGTAAAACTTGTTCCTTTACCTTTCGCTTGATTTGTTTGTCTTGCTCTGAAAATGTGTTGTTGCGGGATACTTCCCTATTGTCATTACAATCGCACATCTCCCCCGCCCCAGTCTTTTTGATACCGTTAGCTACGCTTTCTCTAGTGCAACACAACAAACTTTGCTCTCTCCAGCTGTCATTCACATTCACACACTTCTCTTCTTGCAACAAGTCAACTCTCGCAAGAATTCTCCTTGAGTGAGACTTGGTTGGACGCAATAACAAACAGACCATGATCAAGCAAAGGGTAAAGAAACACATTTTATTTCTCTGTAGCGATCCTATGGGGTCCAGGTGGAAACATTTTGTCAACACACTAGCTGGTTGAGACACCATGCTACCCCAGAGTGCAATAAACTTCAGGTACAAGTGCAGTTGCAACCTAAAAAATGGCCCCATTGTGGGGCAAGTGATGGATGGAGGGGTATTCAGTACATTCCTCCAACTATGCCACAACAGCCTTCTGTCGTTATATGTTCATCCATATTTAAATCTGGTTAATTACTTTACCTGTGTAGAATCTCTGAATCAAACACAGTGGCCCTTTAAGCGAGATGCAGTCTTTATCATGTAGATAACCGTGAGTAAAGGGGAATGGGTTATCTGTCGTGTTAGCCTTGTGGGAGGGAGTTCTCATGTTTGTTTTACCTTTGAGATGTATCTGTTGGATGGGCTCTCCAACGCTCTCCTCTTTGCTCTTGAAGTAGGAGATGCACGTGTCTTGGAACTTGAACCAGTATTGTTTGTAGCCCTTCAGGGTCAATCTCTTGGGCCTGGAAGAAAGTCGTACATAGTGGGTTTCACAGGCTACAGTCTCTGTGTGGCGTTTTGTTCACCTTCTGCTGCCGGCCAGCCCTAAAGCCTGATCATCGTCATGCTAATATCCATGTTCCGTCTTCCTGCACATGTTTGTTTGCTAATGATATACCTTTATAGCGTTATACCTGTTTTGTTATACCTTTATTGGTTTTACTAATGGATGGAGAACATACGAAGACCATATGAACAAAATCAGGAGATATGTAAGAATCTTACCTGAATATTTTCAGATAGTCGTTTAGTTCTGGCGCTGCCATGTTGTCCTGAATGAAGTCAAAAAGAAAACATCACCTAGAGACAATCCTCTGAGAGTTTGGACATAGACCTTTTAAGACTGATCTATCTTAGCCATTCCCCTTAACATCTTACCATATTTTTGTGTATCCCAATATACAATATACAAATTAAATATGAATACCTCAAAATTATTCGACTGCCACTGGCAAAAGTATTCTCAAAAGTGCGCATTAATTCATTCATTCATGCATCCATTCCTCACCAGGGTCAGCAACTCGTACATACATTTTACACTGTATTTCAAATCCACATTTCTCTTTCTCTTTCTTTTCAGGCAATTTGTTATATGAATAGACTTCTCTAAATAGCCCTTCATGGGAGATGTCTGACCAGTATGTCGCTGGCAGTGTTGCTGTCACCGTCCATCTTGACCTCCAGGGACAGCAGGGCGGTCTCCAGGTCATCCATGGCAGCGTTGTTGGAGTTCACAGTCTGGGGCTCCGACAGAGAGCCCTTGCTGATGTGATACTGGAATACAAGAGGGGATCCTTGGTTCATTATTTGGCTGATTGATTCATTTTGGAAGGTACAATTATTATTTTGTAGCATCAACTCTTTGCTTCTTTTTGTTTTTTTTGGGGCTGTTGAGTTTAAATGCTCAGGGGAGCATTCATTTTGATGCATTCATTAATTAGGTTTTCTAAATTTGAGGTGACGGACGTCAGTTTTTCCCATAAATAATTTGGACTCCTGTGGAATCCGGTTCCCCATCACCTCTGAAGTTTGTTTCGCAGACTCGGCACATTTCAGGACCCGATGTGCGCACGGCGGTCCCTCCTCACCTGCAGTGCCCCGAACAGCATCATCTCCTCCTCAGTACAGTCCACGTCCTCCAGCAGGATGGCCCAGCGGGCCTGCTCGTACAGCTGGGCGAGACGCACCGCGTCATACTGCAGAGCGAGAGAGAGAGAACGACGTCTTCATTAATGATCACGTTACCTCACACGCTGATGAAGACCGAGGAAACAGGAGACAAAGAGAGAGAGAGACGGCACAGAAACGGGCGAGTCTTGTATTTTCCTGGTCTTAAATGTTCCATCACAGCAGTAAGTATTTGTCAGTATTAACGTCACAGTGAACAATTTTGTTTTAGCAGTTTGTCATTTGACAGACACTTTTATCTGAAGCAACAAATAAAAAGGATTGTAAACGCTGGAACCTGCTCATCATCTCCTCGATGCTATTGGTAATGTCTCCTAATTGTACCCTTCAGTGATTGATTAATCACTGTCACGATATCGATTACAACATACATTTATTCAATAACACACACACACACACACACACACACACACACACACACACAGACACGCACATACACACAACATTATTACCGAGCACATACACAAAAATATATTGCACACACATAAAGCAACATTGTATACAGACAACAAATAAATATAGCACAGACACACACGCATCCACACCCACACCCACACACACACACACACACACACACACACACACACACACACACACACACACACACACACACACACACACACACACCTGGGGCTCGAGGTTGTGGAAGGTGGAGTACTTGAAGCGAAGCCACAGCCGGTCATTCTCCTGGATCCCTTGCTGCAGAAGGGAGCGAGATGAGTCCAACCACCTGTAATGTGGAGGGTTGGAAGGATGCTAAATGAAGAGAGTCTTGAGGGGCCATGGGAACATCCGACATCTTAATTTGTGTGTTGTAATTGTTATTCTAACTGCTACTGGCCATTTGTTATTTTGCGTGTGTGTGTGTGTGTGTGTGTGTGTGTGTGTGTGTGTGTGTGTGTGTGAGTGTGTGCGTGCATTTGCCCAATCATATGTGCATGTGTGTGTGTCTGTCTGTCCGTCTGACCGGGACCACCACCGACCTGCTGTTGATGTGGGCCTTGTCCACCACGCTGGCGGGCCGGTACTGCTTGGCAATGGCCTCGGGTGCGGGGGCCGGCCGGGGCACGGACAGCATCCTGTAGACCTCCTCGGTCTTGGGGGAGTCAGCAAAGTGGGCCGGCATGCCGTTGTACAAGCAAGGCTGGGACACTGGAGACAGGGGATGAGACACGTTGCTATGGTAACCACACTGTCCTCACTCAGAGGTCAACAGCACAGTTCCACAGTACACGATAAGTACAACAATACATTTAAATGCACATACATATACACGTACACAATACATTTAGATTTTAAACGCACAAGTTTATGGCTTAACATTTCTAAATAAAGAGTGAACCTGCTTTAACACTCGTAAACATTGTGATTTTATTTCATGAATGTCACTGGAAGTAGCAAATGGTGTTAGGTTTTATGAAACAAATGATTTACAGTCACAATGAGCTTGGAATGTATGTAGCTTAGCTCGTACCGCTGTCTCTGTCTTATGTCACTCATACTAATGACACTCCTAAAGCCCTCCCACTCTCGCAACCCGGCAAGTCGAGCAACACTATTTTGTGTCACACAGTTTCACATCCGATGAGAAGTTAGAGTGGACAGAACACTGTCTTTTTCATTCTGAAAGTCTCCCGCCGTTAACTGGGAAGGGCACAATCTCATATAGTATGACTTCAATTGGCCACTATTTTGAGTGTACAAACACAACTGGAAATGACTGGATTTGTGTTAATTCTAGGGTTTACGTTGCAGTACACGCATTATCAGCATTATTATATATAGAGACAATCTATCCAAAATAAACAGACTTAGAACAGACTGACAAAGTCCTCCAGGAGTTCACGAAGCTATTAGACGGCAGGCTCACAAAACACTTCACATTATGATGCACACGCGTTGTGAATTTGAATCATTGATAATCCCTGAGAGATACGTCTACATGCAATATTAAGTCTGTATTATCAGCACCAGAGACATCCAATGCTAACAGTGCTGAGCGTGTACCTGAAGTGAGAGGCACCTCTGTGAGGTCATAGACCTCGCCCACCGCGTCTTTGTCCTTCTTCTTCTTCTTCTCCTCCAGCGGCCGGAGCAGGGAGAGCTCCTCGGGGTGGCGGATATCTGAAGACAGGAACACAAACAAGCAGACAAACAAACAAAGGCGTTGACGGCCGAGAAAGCAACGAGGTAGTGTTTTCAGTCAAAGGCGTTGTTTTCTTTTTTTGCATGCAACCGTATGCAGTATATATGTTCTATATTGTTGACTGGGTAAGGAACATTCAGTACGATTGAGATGCGGTATCCTGACACATCTGGGACATTTCAGTCTTGATAATATGAAATGATATACTTCATTTATAGTTCAATTATAATCTATAGTCGTTTATTCAGAAAATGAATAAACGACTATAGTTAAGGTATCTTTTTCATCTTTGAGGCTTTCTCATAGGAAATGGAAAGTATTTGTGATAACAAACATGCTGATAAGGTGTATGAAAAGGCTGATGAAGCTAATGAATGAGCTGATGAAGAGGCAGGCGAAACAGACAGACAGACAGACAGACGGACGGACAGATAGACAGATAGATAGATAGATAGATCAGTATAAAAGCATGGGTAGAGATATAATGGATAGATAAATTGAGGATACATAGCAGGAAAGAGAGAGAGAGATG
>OMKI01047013.1:10728-30061 GCA_900302315.1 Phycis blennoides
TACAATGCACAATTGTTCATTATTTAAGTTTCAACCACATTTCTGTCATTGAGAGTTGTTATAGAAAAAATATTGTGTGGTAGTGGTAGTTTAAAACAAACTGTTGGAACTTGCATGTGTGAGTATGTGTGAGGGGGGGTGTACATGCATGTGTATGTTAGCATGTGTGTGTGTGTGTGTGTGTGTGTGTGTGTGTGTGTGTGTGTGTGTGTGTGTGTGTGTGTGTGTAGAAGCTCCACCTTGTCCAGTTCGCTGATGCCTTCCTCCACGCAGCAGATGGAGGCCACAGTTCTCAGGGCGTGGGCGTAGAGGTCGCTGAAGCAGTCCTGGCGACAGATCTTGAATAAGGCCACCACTGCCCCCTCCTGAGAAACAGCCAGATCAGAGGATACGCTGAACACAAGAGCAGCACTGGGCTGGAGATAAAGGTAAAAGCAAGTCATTGAGTTAAAAAAAAAAAACACCTGCTGTTCATGCATTCTGTAATGTAAGAATATAGAAGACAGAATGCACAGTAACAAGAGCTTTCAGTGCTGTTTCCTATTCCTTCATTGCCTAGCATGATCAGCAGGTTTTATGTTTTCAAGTCAAAGGTGTGTTGTTTGAGTTATTGTCATTGTTTGAGCCCTTCTTTGCTAGTGGCAAAAGTACATCAATGTTGAGGGAGTCCCCATGTGGACTTTCCCATGAACACGATGGGTTTAACGAAGCGTTAAATTATGAATTGGCCTAGCGGCTACAAGAGTAGCTGCTTCACATAACACAGGTTCCACACCCACAGCAGCTTTAAGCTTTAAGCCAGTACACTTTACAGTGACAAGGGAAGGTTGAATGATCATGAGAAGTTGTACGCACACCACAGTCAATGTAAGTGATTGTTAATGCCTTTCTATGAACGGTGTTGTCGAAGGATGACAGGATTCACACTGGATGGGACATATTGGGCTGGAGTTTGAGCCTGTCTATGAACAAACAAAGTTACACTTTTTTTATGCGAAGTGTGTCGGTCACCTTTCCTTTTTCCAGTATAATAAAAAATAATTATTATCTTTAGACAAGAGACACAAAATCTAATTTAGGATTACAGTTTCTTATAGCTTGAAATCAAATCGGCTCTTGGACTTGGAACAGTGATATAAATTGCTGTTGTGTGATAACAGGCTTTAGACCCAAACATTATGAGTCCAAACTTCAGAACCATAGACACAAAAAAAGTATTATTATTATTATAGATAACTTAGCGTGGTCAGCCCCTACTGAATCAGCCCCTACTATGGGAATCAGATTGGTAGTTATTAGGTACGCTTCACACGGCATCACAACATATGCCCAAAAGAAAACGTGTCATGTATTTCTACAGTCCACTCTTGGGATCATTGAAGTAAATCACACTATTATACAACTCCTCCATGGCGGGTGAAATTGCACTATTCAAAGAGGTCCCAGCAAGTATAGCGGTATGCTGGATAGAAACCGAACAGGGTAAAATTGCCAATGAATTCGGCCAGCTTTCCCTCATGCGTATGCCAAATTGAGCACCTATCGAATGGCTGGCATCACAATTCATGCCGTCAGACGAAAAACAAAACAACCAGAACATTCGTACTGATATTTTATGGGTGGAAAACACTCAGAAAGGAAAATAACTGATTTCCCCTCCGACAATATCCGAGCGCTTCTTTATTCTGTGATGCCGATCACTATAAAAAAAGCAAACCCCCACAGCCAGCCGCATCGCGTTGCTCAGACGGACGCCATCTGCAAACAAAACACTTGCAGCAGCAGATATTGAATCCCATTCACTGTGGCGATGCCACAAAATGATGTGGAGGAAAGCGCAGGCTGTAACTACCACCATTATCCTAATAAGGCTATTACAGCTTGGCTACAGTCTCATGAGGCCACGCAGACCGCGGCCTGGAGTGGCTGTTCACCATGCCCTCAAAGATGATCGCCCCCCCCACTCCGCCAGCCCACACAGGCAGGTAGCCAACATTTTCCACAAAATATATACCACCACTGTCTGCCCTTTTCCCTCATGACGACAGAGTTGTAGACGTTTTTGTTTTTCTGTGATACAAATGTTAGTATGGTTCCTAGTGGAGAAGAACACAGCTGAAATGATAGTTTATCTGTTTTTGTTTTGACTTCTATTGGAGAATGTGTCTGTCAGACCTGAGGTGTTGAAGTGTAAAGGGAGCACCAGCTGGAGGTTCTGACAGGAAAGGCCAAAGCCACAGGGTTGCATTTTAGTAGAGGATATTCATCTAAGTGTGTGTGTGCGCGCATATGCATATGCATCTGTGTGTGGTTCTTTAGTTCTGCTTTCTACATTTCAGTATGAATGTATTTAATCACCTTTTATCCCATAATATATCGTTATATTTTTGCCCCATTGTGATTCTGAGAGGAAAGCCAGTTGGGTCCAAATGATCCATGATCCATGGTGTGTCTTTACTTTCAGGCCTTCCTTTTGGGATGTTTTTCATTGATTATGCCTTTGACTGAGAGTCTTCAGTTCATGCAGTTTTAGCCTCTAAGCAAAAATTATAACACTTGCCAAGGGAAATTCATGCTTTCGTTAGAACTATGTATTTAAAACATTAAGACAATGTTTATACATCTACTATGCATTAAAATATCTCAGAGGAATTCCTCTTATTCCAAATATGAATCTTTCATCTTTCATCTTTTTTGTGTGTTCTGAAACCTGGTAAAATAAAAAATGAAAATGGGGGGATTTTCTGATGTCATCAACTCCCGAACAATGAATGATGAGACAATCTGGCTGATTGTTTGTAATATTTCTATTTATTATTTATTGATATTTATTCATACTCACATTTTGAGTATCCGCCGACCCTACGGTGAGTGGACGACCCGCTCTGTCCACCCACTCTACCCACTGCGCTACCACCACTACAGCTACTGCTAATGGCATGCATTTCATATAACATTTTTGTTTGACAACTATTTCTAATTGCTTCAGTAATTTTTGTTACTTTTGTCCTTTATATTTATATTGTTTAATTTGGAATATTACATAAAATGTGCCATATTATTGTGAATTATTTATGTAAGTATTATATTGCTGGATGACCGGGGTGAAGGAAGAAGGTTGATGCTGGTCATTGGTTCCTTTGGAGCCCCAGTCAGGAATTGTGGGAGATCAGAATGGGACCTGACAGCAGCAGTGATCCTCAGACAATGGAGGTGTGTGTGTGTGTGTGTGTGTGTGTGTGTGTGTGTGTGTGTGTCTGTGTGTGTGTGTGTCTGTGTGTGTGTGCGTGTGTAGGCGTGTGTGTGCGTGTGCAAGTGTGTGTGTTCAGTTCTTCATGATCGTATTATAGTGTACTGTGTGTTTCATCTGTAAGTATGTGATCAGTAATCAGTGTCCATGTGTGTGTGTGTGTGTGTGTGTGCGTGCACGTCTGCATGTGTGTGTGTGTCCATGTGTTAGCCATCAGAACGAGTCATCAAGAGCATCCGGAATGTGACCGGTGAGCTAATGGCAGTTTGAGACTTCCTGTCTGGACTATGATGTGTTATCAGCAGATACAGAGCTCTACCGATGAAAGATAAAAGGTGTAGTGGTTTAAAAAGCTTTAATGATCAATAAAGAGAGACAGGGAAATGAGGTTGGTGGGGTTGTAACATTTGACATTACAGTGGGTCACTGATGCCTCTCATCAGTGATCAGTGACTGCACACCTTCAGCTAAAATGCCTTCTGTTCAACCGTCCCACTGAATGCTGGGGCTTGTAGTGATGTCAGGTCATTCAGGATATTCAATACAAAAACATGAGGAAGATGAGGATGCGTTTTCCTTTATGCATTGTGTTCTGGCGTTTGTTCTGTGATCACTGGAGGCATAACAAACATGCTTATTTATTTACATGTCCAACTGCATGCTTGGACTTGTAGGAACGTAGCCTCACCTTGGCGATGATGCTACACAGTTGGGGTCCGTCCTGCGTGAGGGACAGCAGGTTGCTGATGGCGCTACTGATGGTGTACACGCTGTCTGACGCCTCGATCTGTTTGATCAACACCTGCGAGACGAGTTTGAAGTCGGGTTTAAACGCAAGGAATGTGTCAGAGTGCTTCACACAGACAATTAAAGGGGTGGTCAACCCACATGTTTTTGTATTTTTGATGTGAAACGTGGGCTTGTCTTATAAGATCTTCAACTATAAGATCTTGAGTTTTTTTTATCACTGTTTGTAAGATTGTAATTAAGAGAAAACAGATGTAATATTTTGCCATTCTCAGCCAGTTTGTGAAAGTCTTTTGATGCCATGACGAACATGGATGTCGATGGTGTCGAATGGACACCAATGTCAAGATCAAACACTGCTCAGATGGAGCTTTACACATCCACACACACTCAGTCAAGACGTTGAAGAGTACTCTAAAAGGCACTTTGAAGTCACAAAAAGAACTGCGTTCTGAACACTGTGTTCAGAGCAAAGTGGAACGTTCATGAAACTGGCAGAGACTGGCATAAACATTCCTTCTCCTGTCTGATTTCAGTCTGATACAATGGCAATATTACATTTTAAACAACAAAATATATTTTGGGTTCCCCTTTGTTTATTTGCACATAGAAGGTGACTTGGTGATGTCGATGCATAAAAGACATAAGAATCCATTGCCAGGTGGAAGTCTTTGCAAGAGGATGGATCAGCGATGATCTTAGATCACGAGATTTCGCTTTTGTTCTAGTCTGCTTTATGTATGTGGTGGATATTGACTGACTGCTACTGTTTTTTTTGCCAAAGTGACTTGCATGGGACACATACTTGGATTTCATTGGCCAGCGCCATATCAATCATGTTGCTGAAAGAATCGCTGACGTTAGTGAGGATCTCATGAATCGCTTCTCTCATGGACTTGAGGAAGAACTCATCGTCGGTTTGAAGGCACCTGCAGGGCGAGCATAACAGAGGAGTACTTGTCTTGTTCATGACAACCTGGCCATGCTTGCAAAAGGTTGTCTTGAATGGGAAACCTAGCAATATGAAATGCTGTTATTCTGAGGTCTGTACCTCTCTGTGATGTTGGTGAGCTCCATGCACTTTTCAAGTAGGTTTTTTTCATACTGCAATAGAAAGGGAAAACATTTGCAAATTACATTTTCCAGAATGCATTGCATCTGCAAGTGAAAGATCAGAACTTGTCATGAACAAGATATCTTTACAATCATATGTGATATAAATGTAAATCTCCCATTTTTTACATTTTCGTTGGACAAACATTAGAAACCACAATGGCACTGTATTTACTTTTTCTGTCGACAAAAAAACTGCTGATTTCATCAGAACTTTTTGTGGCATCACTGATCTGAGCAATCTCAGCAAATTGGGCTTCCCGTAAATGTCTTTTAGTACATGTACACAAATCTAGATATGAGTACACTGCACTACACACATGATCTCTCACTGCTACAACAACCAGACCCCCAAGCTACCTTCTGCATCTCCGGTGGAGTGCTTCGTGCCGCTCCATACTCGTGCACCAGAGAGCGCACGTGGCAGTTGGCGCGCACAGCCGTGCTGTGCACCCGCTGCCAGCGGCCCTTCTCCAGCCTCTGGAACATCTTGCCCAGCTCGGTGCTGACCACCAGTGCCCGGCGCAGCAGGGACTGCAGGTTGTTTCTGGTCACCACGTGCTCCCCGGCCGTCCCCGGTGCCGAGGACACGATCAGCTCTCCTTGGTGGGCACCGTCCTCCTCCACACCGATGTGCTTGGCCTGCAGGACGCACATGCACTCCACCTCCGTCATGTGACGTAGGTCCTCCATCCAGCGCTGCACCGAGTCCACCTGGAGGGACTTGACTCTGCTGCTACTGCTGCTGGGGGGGATGGATAGGGAGGCAGGGTTACAACCAGGTAGGGAGAACCAGCTACAAACAGCAGGGAAAACCAAGTATGTGTCATGTTTTGTATCATTGATGTGTTGGAGCTGCTATAGGCCTCCTATGTGGACTTCTTGTCCCTATGTTTATTGTCACAGGCAGCGTAAAGGCACAAGGCACAATTATATATATATCTCACACTGTCTGTCTGTCTGTGCCCTACCTGCCTGTCTGTCTGTCTATTTGTCTGTCCGTCAGTATATACATTCTTGTCTGCAAGTCGCTCCATCTTTCATTCTCTCTACAACTGTAAGTGTTAACATTTCTGCCCACAGGGTGTCAGCTCATGAAACAAACTTCAGAAATAATAAAGTTTTGGTGTCAGATTTTGGTGTAATTCCATGTAGTCTGAATAATAATTTCAAAATGACAAATGTGGTAATTCGTAATGAAGACGGCCAAAACACGTGAATATCATATACATTGCCGTGTTTCTCTCAAATCAATGATGCAAGGAAGGTCAATCACTGACCAATAACCGCTGCCATTCACGCTCGTTAGCCCAAGATGTCCACCCACCGCCCTCTCACTCAGAGGACACGTTCACCTGTTACCCCCACTGACCGCTGACCCACATGGGCTTACAGAGCCCTTCAGAGTCCTACAGTACACAGAGTCAAATAATACACTATATACAGTAAGGTATAGTATTGTTAAAAGCAGTAAAGCGAGCATATACAGCATATAGCATAGTAGCATATACAGAATGTAGCATTGTATAGTAAAGTCGTTCCCAACCTTTGACTTCAGGTGTATCATCAAGACCTCATCCCTTATGGAAACAGTAAATGTACACGCATTGGAAGAGCGCCAGTGCCTCTATTATACCCAAATATTACCGCGAGAAGTGGGAAAGAGTGTAAAGAAAAATGTCTGAAGATCTTCCATTAAAGGGGTCATATTATGCTTTTTCAGTTTGTCCCTTTCCTTTAGTGTGCTATGTAGCTTTTTTATGTGTAAGGTCTGCTTGGAAAGCTCAAAGTACACACCAACAACAAGGGAGATACTCTCTCCCACAGAAAGCACCTCTCAGGAACTGCCTGAAACAGCTCGTTTTGAGACAGCATTTACTTCTGTGATTCACAGAAGAAGACCCGCCTCGCGGTTTTAAACAGTTAGTTTGAGATGGCCCGGCAGAGTTCGGTTCTCATCATGTCAAGTAGATGCTTTTGTCGTCAGTGTACTACCATAGGAAGTCCAAATCAATAATCACCATTTTAAATAAATGTTGACTGACTGTTCCATTCGTTTTATGGGGGACTGCTTCCTGTACCAGAGCTTCGCAACCTGTAGATTCAGGATCCTGTGAGTATGCTTTGTTAGTTGTGGATTTGTCCTGTTTTAATATAACAAAGTAGTTTCTACTCAGTGTTCAAGTGCAGAGATGTTGGTTGAAGCTGAGCTGCACACCCATTCCCAAAGCTATCCGATGTTATTGTGTTCAAATGTTTTGTTTAGTCAGCTGTAGATGTAATACAAGGACATTGTGTTGGTGTGAGAACATGTGTACATGTGGTCAAGCTGTCTTCTGCGGTGTTTTCCACAAGTCCAAGAATACTGAATGCATCGTGACGCCAATACAAACAGGCCCACTTTTACTGTAAAACATTTTTATTAAACATAAAAACTACAAAATATTTTTTATAATTATGGCACACTTTACATATGTACAAGGAAGGTGGATTCAGAAAAGTGCTTTCTTTAAAAACACAAAGTGTTTGCATTCAAATAATGCAATATTTTACAGATTATGTGATGACCTGATGAGGCTCGTCTTTGATTCAACACCGGATCAGGAAACTCCTGGCATATCCGCAGTACCAGCAAGACAGAATGTCATCCCTGACATTCCTTCCTAAGTAGCTCCAGCTGACCGTTTACATTTGCAAAAAAATATAGTTATTTGGAGAAAAACATTTTCATCTCATCTCTCCTTTCTTCCTGAATAATTTGGGTCCTGTGGTATAATGAAACGTCAATGTTCTGATTTTATTTTAAACAGTTGTATCATTACGTTGTAATACAAAATGACTCTTCTTATACGCCACAAAGGTCCATTCTATACATGTTGATGTGCAGGGTGTGGGGATTCAAACAGGCTCCAGGCCTGGATGAGTATGGACTACCAGGCATGTAGGGGGACTGGAATCTGGTTCATTCGTCTTAAAAAATCGTACAACCTAATAAGGATAATAAGATTAATTCACAACAAATACTCTTTTATAATAAAGCAAATGATAACTCAGGAGGCAACTTAATTTCACAGAGCACAGATTGGTCAAGGAAGAAATGTGTTTCACGGTCAAATTTATTTCAAATAAAATGAGGGGCCATCCAGCCATGTTCTTGCTTCAGGACACTTCTACCAGGGGGATGTTTGATGGACAGAAAGGATGAGCTTGAAGCTGTATGGCCCCTATACTAACTGTTAGCATTGTGGCCCCATTTCCACCAGTGCACCTATAAGAAGTACACAAAATATACACTTCGGTCAGGCAACGATCACAGAGTAGTTGTGTGATTTTGAGAAATGACAGTGAGAATGTCACATCTGAAATGTAAGACAGCCACAACGTAACTGTGTACCACTGTGAAACATCGGACTCCAGTCTTGGTTGCGACTGTGTGTTGGATCAAACTGATGTGTATTCAAAGAGCAAGAATCCAAGCCATTAGAATTCAAAAGTAGCTATTTCCAAACCATTCCCCGTCATGGTAACACAACAACAACACGCTCTTGGGTTTGATAGCCACCAAGGGCTCACCTTCTGGCAGGAGGTTAGATGGCAGCGCGTGTGTTTGAGGTGGCAGCAGGATGTGTGTGGATGTGGTATTCATCTGTTTGTTTTTCAAAGCGAGGCGGTCCTCTCCAGCACGCTGAGGATGACTAATATCTACATGGTGGGTCGCAGTACAGCAGTGGCCATTATACCCAGCGGGAGTACATGAAGAGGAGCAGAACTCCCTCTCCTCCAACACCTCCTTCTACTGCACCACCTCCTCCTCCTCCTCCCCCTGATTGGCTGGGGTACAGGGAGTATGGGGTGGGGGGGGCAGTCAGGAACAGGCTACTGGCCTTCCACTTCCTGGGGGAGCAGGGAGCATTGAGGGTGGATGGGGGCCCCCAGTAGCCTGTGGGGGACAGTGACAGCCTTGGTTGAACTACAGGAACCTCAATCTCCCTGAGGTCAGATCTCATGGGATTAATCGGTTTCTGGAGTCTGTTGGATTTCTGCAAAAAAACAAACAAACAGCGTCTTTGCTGTTTACTGGGGTTTGAAATGATTGCTCGATACCACAATCAATGTTGAAGAGATGTTGTTTGGATGGCAGCACTGCCATTAGGGCTCCATGAAATGTTTATTCCAGAGAGAACTGAGTTTATTTCAAGGTGAATCAAATAACAAACGGCTAGTGAGTGGAGTAGAGTTGAACTGAGTTGAATCTCATACCAAAGTATGAAAGTTTGAAGCAACCAATGGAAGAGGAAGAGGAGGGCATCAGCGACACTATGAAGAGGAAGATGAAGCCTTTCTGCTTTTCTATAAATTCCAACCCAACTCCCTGGAAGAGGTTAATGCATACTGTTTAGCACTGATCCATATGGACATTCAGCAGAAACTCTTATTATATCCCCTTTAAACTGGATGTTGATATTGGATATTGCTCCATCTGGAATGTATAATTACAAAATAGAATGCTGCTCTTGTGTGACAGGTCCCCGCAAGTAAAAAAAAAAACACGTAAAACTGTAATCTGTTGATAACAGGCCCTAGTAAAATCGCTTTATTGTCTTCCCAATGTCAAGTAGGTCTACCATGGGATTAGCCGTATGTGCCTCTGCACTCCGCAGGAACCATGCATCAGCCCACGTTGTTCTATGGAGTCACAGCGATGCCACAGCGGGTCATTGTGTCTATGGAAGTGCCTCTGTGAGTGCTGCACTAATAAGCCTCTTTTACACATAGTACCCCGAAAATGACTGGGATAACCTCCCAGGTACCGGAATGGTTTTCACTCTACACACATGCAGCTATGTTCTGCACATTACTGTTATTGCCCCTTTCACACATGGTATAGCAATGCTGTAAATCATGGGCAAAGGGAACTTCCAGCAGTTTGCAGCAATGCAACATTTATGGATGCCAACCATCATAAAACTTGGGGAAAGGAGCACCTGAGAGGGGCTCACTTATTTCAGAACCTGTCCAGTTTGCAGTCATTCTTGAAAGAAGCTGTATATCATTATCGAATCACCTGCATTGGTGCGTTAAGATAAACAGTTGCGGATTCAAATACGTAATCCGCGGAGTCTCACTCCACATTTAGGCGTCTTACGTCAGTCAGATAAAACTGTTTATGTACTGCTCTTATATACAACCCAGCTGTACCAGCAGTGATCTGGAAATGTATGCAATTTGCCGGTGCAGACTTCTGGCAGTTGGCACAAAGGAGATTTAGACCATATATTCAATTTGAGTTTTTCATCAGACATCATGGCAGAGAGGAAGAGACCGAAGAGGAAGAGAGAGACCCAAATCCCAGCTTGTCAACAAATCCAAACAAGTCCATGACAGTTTTAACACAGTGGTGAAAAAGTCAATTGCTCTCAGAAACTGTAGGGGTGCCCAAAATATATGTATTTATTCCCAATTTAATGGCTGTCATTGAAGAAGTCTTAAAGTCTTCAAACTCTTAAACCCTTTATGTCCTCAAGAGTGCAACCATATCAATGCTACTTTACAATTATAAAAGTGACACACTTGACTTTGGTCTCTTGGAACCAATCAAAATGTAAAAGCATACCTAGGCAATCTCAAAGATCTATGTTTTGAAAAAATAAATAAAAATAATAAAAATATATACCCATACATACACAACTGAGTTGAAGAGAGAATCTGTTGTGGTAGCGCTGCCATATCTTCTCTGGCGATCCACCACTGCTGGGTGATGGAAATGCACCACTATCCGTGTTGCTTGTGGTTTGCCCCCATTCATAACATTCATAATACAGTACTGCAAATACAAGGGCTTTTTAAAAATTTAGTTTAATGAAAATCTATGGAGTTCCTCGAGAAGACCACTTTAAAACCAGATACGGCAAAAAGAATGGTGAATGAGTGATTGTTCAGTTTCTATTTTTTTTAATACTTTTTAATGTTTCACTGGATGAACTTTCATAACATGCACACAGTTACTATCAATACCACGTCTAAATTGGTTCATTCAGGTGATGCTGAGAATGAGGAGACAGATGGAGGCTCAGTGCAGATACTTTTACAGGTTCAGCAATGCAACTGTGCACAATAGAGTAACAAGAGTTATTATATGCAAATGTGTTATTTCACCTGTAGACATGTGGCATCACAATAACAAGGTGCAAGCAGTGAGTACGCTAAATTGAAAATGAATGTATAATAAATAAATATATAATATATCAAATATATGTATTTAGGAACTGTATGGGTTGTGGGAAGGTCTCTACTGGGCCGTTTTACTGTCCCAGCCTGATGCTGTTACTATAGTTGATACATTATGAAAGACAAGTGTCAACTGATGATAGTGATGTTGAACTATTACTAGATTACCATGCATTGCTATACAGTAAAATGCTAATTGTTTCTCAAATGTAAAACATAATTCAATAATTAATTAATAATTAATAATTTATGATGGTTGTGGAATGATGCTGATGTGTGAATGATATAGTATATAATGCAATACATAAGTAAAACAAATTGGTATGAAGGCACACCTATAAACTGCAGTGGTTGGTAAATAATGGTGTTCAGGACTGAACACCATTATCCAGATAGGCACACCCCATAAACTTGATTTGTGCAGAAGTTCCTAGAAAGAAATGTGCACTCGAGCTCCATCCCGACCAAAGATATGACCAAATGTCACGGTGGTAACACTTCATGAAGGTCAAGGGTTAAACAATGAACACCATTACCTTAGTGAATATGAACACTATTAGCAAACATGAAAACTATGAGCAAATGATTACTAGATCATTCAACAGTTAACTGTGCGTTAACTGTAAGTTAATGCTTTTTACTCCATTAACTAATCTTAATTAGTGGTTTGTTATTGTACCCTTATTGTAAAGTGTTACCAATGTGGCTAATGGAACACAAACAAACAGATAGGTGAGCATTTATGCCTGCAATTCACATATAATTGATTTCCATTTATGAGATGCTGTGGAAACACTAATGTATTTGTCTGCTTGTTGTTCATTCAAAAGTTGAAGAACAGAAGAAAGGATAACTATAATGTATGGTGGAATAACACCTGGGAGCACTTCGACGTCGGCGCAGTAATCCCCTGTTACTTCCGTCAATAGAACCAACGACTACAGGTAGTGCAGGCGACAGCGTGCAGGTCATGTTGGTTCTATTGACGGAAGTAACAGGGGATTACTGCACCGACGTCGAAGTGCTCCCAGGTGTTATTCCGCCATACATTATAGTTATCCTTTTTATCCGCGTAGAAAATTGGCATGTTTCATTTTGTGTAACCATACTTGGGTCGTGTAACTACTCACGTAACCGTATTTAAATAGGGAAAACGTGGAAGTGCTTGGTCGCTTCTAACTTCACCCCCGTTTGGATCCTAAGGAATATACTGAGCCAAGCTACATGCTACCAAAGTAGCGCTGTACGCCAGAGCGATTGAGTGCACGGACGAAGGCGAGAGAGGTATGTATCAACTCCTCTAAGATCAGGGAAGAACATAGTTCAGTAGGGAAGAACGGTGGCGTTTTCCTTTAAGTATGAATTAATGATTTCCAATTGCAGTAAACTTAAAACTTTAGTTTTAAACATGGTAATATGTCTTATGTGATCATCAACAAAGTATTCTATGCCATTGTATCACTGTCATGATAACTGTTATACATTTAGAGAAAACAGGAGAGAAATTCTATATTTTTGCCAGTCTCCGGCAAACAGTTTGATGTTTGTGATGATGAAGTGCATTTTTCGAGGTACTTTGTCATCACAACTAAGGAAAAGTGGCGGCGTGGTGTGTGTTGAGTTCAGCTCTGTCTGGGCAGCGGGTGACTGCGGCGTCTGCAAGATGGTTTCTCATAGCTGCAAGATTCTTATTCTGATGTTCCCATCTGAGAGGGTTGGGCTTCCCGCTCACCTATAGTGCAATGCTAGGGTGTGTATGAATGGTGAAGCTCTGTCTAAGCAGCGCTCTACTTAGATGTCTGTGTCCAAGAGAGACGATTTTCAAGAAGATTTTCAAGGCTACTAAAATGATCAACATGGGCGTCATAGCCCTATAGGAAGTGATGTAATTGGCAAGTTACCTCTGGGTTAAGTAGACTTGAGAGTGAGCTAGAGACCTGGGCTCAGTTTCATGTGAAAGAGGGCGAAGCAATGGTGATTAGCAACCACTGGGTTGCTGCACAAAATCAAGTCGGACCAGTCTCTCCCAAAGAAGAACAATATAGAATTCCTTGGTCACCTGAATAACTACATTTTCATTGAGGGAACTTCATTAAAGAGTTACATAAGATAACACATAACATAACAGCTCAGATAGCTAAACAACATAAAGACAATGATTTAAATGTGAACATGCAATGTATAGCAACCACCGTGGCAACAACAGAACACATTTCATTAACTAACCAACGCTAGAAATGTTGACATACGTGACATAATGCTGGTTTCTTCAACCAGTGCTGGACTGCAAATGTTCATATGGGTCGGTTTGAGCCATATTGACAAACAATCTATTCTGTCATCTAGGTTGGAGAACAGGCTGTGGAAAAGTCTTGTAAAACATCTCTTTGTGTTGTCAGTATTCGGCCCCCTTAGGGGAGAAATCCCCCCAAACTACTCCACAGAAAGGTCAACTGGCAGCTCAGCCATGTTCTTGCTTCAGGACACTTCTACCAGGGGGATGTTTGATGGACAGAAAGGATGAGTTTGAAGCTGTATGGCCCCTATCTTTATATCCTCTCTGCTAACATATTTCTACTGTGTATGTTTTCAATTAGAATGGTAGCGGAGATGGCCAGACCACTGGCATTTCTACATGAAATAGAAAACAGTTGCCATTAAGGAGCACTAGAGAGAGAGAGAGAGAGAGAGAGAGAGAGAGAGAGAAGAAAGAAAGTTTGGGTTGAATGGCATTTTGAAAAGGAAAAGGAAGCCATTGAGCACACAGTGGAAACAGAGATTTCTTTTTTTACTGGGCAGCTGGTCTTTCTCCTGTCCTCACAATGATCAATGGACACAGATGAAGTCAGTGTGGTCATTTGGCCAGTCTGACCGATGGGCTCTGTCCTCAACTGGCCATTATCTTTATCAGCTGAAGGAGAACACAACATAAAGACTCTTGTTCCACTTGACTCATAAAGAATTGACCATGAAGGTCTGCATGAAGAAAGAGTATGCATCACTCTCATTCCTATGAGGCCAAAACCACTGGGATGTATTTGGATATTTATTTCTGCTTCCAGATCAGTGAGAAAGGTGTGTGCAATGTTGAAGACAAACAATGGCTGAGGCAGATCACACCGAAACCTTTTGCAGGTTGCTCACTGCACTGCCTTTTAATTGAAGCCTCAAGCAGAGCCTGCACCTTTTTAGTGTAGCAAAGCAACCATGGAATGTCTACACCTGAACCTTAAATGATGTTGGCTGCTTTGTTCTCAAGTTGAAACCTTTTGAAAGCACATACAATGCATTTGGAGTAATAGGGCCTTAGAGGAGTGACCTACGAGCACTGTTTAAGTATAAACAGATGATTATTATTATTGTTGTTGTTGTGATTGTATTGTAATATTATTATATTGTATTATTACTATAAACATTATAGGCTAGTATAGACATGAGTGTGAAGAGAGACAAAAAAGTGGTCTGAAAGAAGGGACTTTGAGTTCAGGGTGGAATCAGATGGTCGTGTTATGTATGATTATGTATTATCATTGATTATGTATGGGTCACATGTTTAATGAGTCACCAACAGGTCATTGTTACAAGTGACTCAGTTGAATTTGGTGGTGGGGTTGAGTCACCTCCAACATGCACTCTGTTTGCCCACTCAACCCTTCCCTCAGGGCAGCCATCTGATCTCAGGGCAGCCATCTGATCTCCAGATTTTTCATCTATCAACTTTGAAGCACGATCAAAGGCTGGAAATGTTCAGCCCAGGCGTTTCAAGGTTACAATGTGCTAGGTTTTTGTTTTGTGTTTTGTATAGAGGTTGGTGAGGGGGAGGTTGTGATGGTAAGGTTATCAGGTCATGTTGAAATAAGATGTTCAACCTCATTTGGATGTGAAGGGAAAGAGTACGTTCACGTACAGGTAGGCTGTAGACTGGGGTTCCTTTATCTTTAGACTGGAAGTCAAACGTTCTAGCCCCTGAATAGACTATCCAATAAATCTCATCATTCTGTCAATGTGTGTGCGGTGTGTGCTCAGGGGCTCTTACCCTAGCCAGGCAGCAGAGACGGTGATGATAGAGTCTGTTTATGTTTCTGGATTTCTTGGTACGTGCAAAGCCTGCTCTTTCAAACCATGTGTCTGACAGACTCTGTTATTCGGGTTGCCATATTTGTTGTGTTTCCTTGGGATCGCATGCAGGTTTTGCAGGTGCGTGCAAGTTAGTGTGTGTAGTTATGTGAATGTGCTGCTGACTTTTTCCGTGCACTGACTATTTAAACCATCTGTCCATCTTCTTTACTGATGTACTTTACTGATGTATTCGCCTGTAAGACGACAATGATACATGTGTGGGAGGTGGGAGGGAACCAGAGGCTAGAGAAAACATGGAGAGAACATGTCAACTACATGCACTCCAGCCAAAACTTGTGGAGGGGAAAGCCACCACACCACTTGTTATGATGTCACATGTTTCCATGTCTTCTCTCAGGAGACCCTTTTATCAGAGGTTTCATCATAGGGTAAAGACAGGTCTCGCTCAACACTAATTATGGGTCTGATACTTTGATGTAGCAGGGCACGGGCAGTAGACTAAACTAGTGAGGATAAGGCTGATGATGATGCCTCTGTAAAAAGGGTCTATTGAAGGGGTGATAGGGTCCACCTCCATGAGCCTAGCGTGGTGTGCATACAGTCACTCATGTGTTTTCCTCTCCATGAACCTTAAAGGCAACCTGCCAGGCTCACTGTGTTCCACTATATCAGAACATATGCCTATTGTGAAAATCGTGGCATGCAACATAAATTATGTTTCCGCAAAAATGTGCTGAAAAGTTAGAACATCTGGGATTTGCGTTCGATCCGGTCCGGAAAATGACGCAGATGGGTTCCCTGTGAGGTGACTGCATCAGGACGTGAAGACACTCGGTATCAAACATGGACTCACAAACATCGTTTTTGGTCTGCTAAAAAGAAGTAATATGTCAAATCTTGTCATCCCTTTCAAAGCTGCCTATGCATAAAAGCATGAAAGTGAATGCACAATAGTGATTTTGGAGCGTGTCAGAAGGTCTTTACTACTTGCCTCATTGGAGAAGAAGAAGAGATGGAATTGCCCGGTCTGGAGTCGTTCAGAGAGGCTGCCATGTTGTCTTCAGCCAGCACACTTCAGCACCCCACCTTTGGAAAGGCCACAGACACACATCCCAATGTTAACATACGTATTGTACCCCAAACCCTAGCTATTGTCTTCCTTGAGCAAGATGGCCCTGCCTTGCTCCTACATTTGCTCTATTTGAATTCACTGTATGAGCCACTTTGGATTTGGACTTTTCACGATTTAGTCATTTAAGAAACGTTTAATGTTTCTTAAATGACTAAATCGTGAAAAGTAAATAAGCAGAAAGACAGCATAGTTACAAAAAAACATTGTTTAATTTGTGTTGGTCTTAAAATTAGGATGCTATTGCTTAACGTAAAAAAAAAATTACTATGATCATTATTATTATTGTTATCATTATTGTTAATTTTATTATTTGAATAACACGGGAACATCAACATGAGACATTTACATCCACTATGCATGAAGCATAAACACAGAGATGCACACACGCAAATGTGCATCTCTGTGTCCTGTGTCCATAGTGTAGACCACCACTATCCAATATCTTTCTATTGATCTGCATCCAAGCCCACTATTCTTGTCCTGTCTTTTCCTCTCCAAGTAATTCAATTATCAATAAGCCTCTCTGTTTTAAATAGCTGTAGCCCCCCCACCCCCGTGTGCCAGTAGAATCATATTTCCTATCTTGTAATTTATTGGCTGGCTGCCAGCCAGTGTCTCTTCCCTCCTTACTTTGAGTTTCAGCAAAACCAGCAGACACTCCTAAGTGCCTGCAACTTTATCTGCTGTTTTATTGATGTATCCCATTTCGATTAGTCCCTTTTCAAGCACAGCCAGGGAGGCCCTGTTGCCTGGCCCTCCGTCAGCCCCTCTGTAATCCTGTTAGGTGATGGTGTCCTGCAGCATGCGGCTACACAGCTCATGTTTGCTAGGGACTCAAATTAGCAGGCAGAGAGACACACACGTACACACACTCTCTTGCACACATAAACACATGCACATAAACACACATACGCACACGCACACACACACACACACACACACACACACACACACACACAGATTAAGACAAACATAAGGATAGAGAGTTAACACACCAGAGAGTAATAGGCCTGAATTTTGTAATCAATATGCTATTTCTATAATATGCAAATGCCATCTTCACGACGTGATGGCAGATGGGCAGAAAGACGAGTGGAAGGCTGGAGTTTTATATGCTCAATTGGTGCAGTAGCTCCTTTAACCCCTTTAGGAGTAGAACGTGTCAGAAAGAAGAAGAACAGGAAATATGCCTCTTCAGGGACCTGGCCATCGCTGAACTGTCCATAAGACTTAGAGAGGAGGAGGAGGAGGAGGAGGAGGAGGACGAGCAGGAGGAAGAGGAGGAGCAGGAGGAGGAGGAGGGGGAGGAGCAGGAGGAGGAGGAGGAGGAGGAGGAGGAGGAGGAGGAGGAGGTGGAGGAGCAGGAGGAGGAGGAGGAGGTGGAGGAGCAGGAGGAGGAGGAGCAGGAGGAGGAGGAGGTGCAGGAGGAGGAGGAGCAGGTGGAGGAGCAGGAGGAGCAGGAGGAGGAGGAGGAGAGGAGGAGGAGGAGGTAGAGTAGGGATAGGAAAGGAGAGGGGGATAAAAGATAAAAAAAGAGTGCAGGAAAGGAGAGAAGAGAGAAGGTGACAACAAGAGTTGAGGAGATGAGAGGAGGAGAGAGGAAAGGAGAGGAGGTGAGAGGAGAGGAGAATAGAAGACACAGTCTTTGATAAATCCCACAAATTATGTCCCATACAAATTACAATTACATGGCAGCTTATTAAGAAACATCACATAAAGTGCTTACATTTATATGTGCTATGAAACTGATGGACAACCCACTCGCTCCACCAGCGTTTAGCATAATAATGAGGTGAGGTTCCTACTGTGTCCAATCAGGGGGGGGGGGGGTCCGTGTAGAACCTGAAGCGTCATGTCAAGGGCCTCCTGTTGTAAAGAGATCCCTCTGCAAGTGTCGGGGGGGCTGTCAGAGAGTCAAGCACTTGACCAGCGACAGCCCCGAGCCCCTCCAGAGCCCCTCCAGAGCCCCGGGGACCCACATGGAGGGGAGTTCACACGCCATGCCGCAACCAACAAGTCAGCATTTCTTCACAGATTCGTTATCCAAAGTGTTGTGAGATGTTGTAGACTTTTCAAGATACTGTACAGGTTTCATTGAGGAGCAGTTATGGTTATGAGTCCTGATCAAATATGCCTGCAGGTAGATTGGGTTCAAACACAGAACCTTTTGGTTGTAAGGCGAAAACCCATACCACTATGAGATATCCGGCCAACCATCAACCAACCATCAACCAACCATCAGCGAACCATCGGCCAACCATCAACCAACCATCAGCCAACCATCAACCAACCATCAGCCAGCCATGGGTCCGCCACTGACCTGCTATCGATCATGTCTCCCGTGTGATGAAAAAAGACACCCACCAAGAGTGAGCAGCATCTCACCTCATCCACGACATGACCCAGACACCAGGGCTGGACGGTAAGCAGATGGGAGGGCTTCAGGAAGGGAAAGGGGGGTCATTTCTGCTGGCCTGAACATCGTTTCATGTCCTCATTGTAATCTGAGAGTTTCCTGCCCCGGTGGAGCTGCAGAACGCTGTGCTTCTAGGTGAGTCGGACAAAGACCTCCTCTGTCTGGGACCCATGGATCACATGACAGGCCCAGTAACAACTGGGAGGTGTGTGTGTGTGTGTGTGTGTGTGTGTGTGTGTGTCACTGTGTGTGTGTCTCTGTGTGTGTGTGTCACTGTGTGTGTATGTGTCACTGTGTGTGTGTCACTATGTGTGTGTGTGTGTCACTGTGTGTGTGTGTGAGTATTTGCTAAAGGGAAACCACTCAG